>JAGDQP010039722.1:3962-17596 GCA_022664845.1 Lepisma saccharinum | reverse complement strand
AAAAAAAACAGGAGGAAATACTTCAAGAGCAGTAATACAACAATGATACCATGACACTGCAATATACACTGTTACAGATAACTTACAAGTTTAAATACAATAGCGAGAGAAAAAGTAGAGTCTTATAAAATTTGTCAAATATAATATAATTATATATTTATATAATTTCTTTTGGGATGATCCACAGTTTCTCAGGTGATTTCTTTTTTTTTTTTTTAAATCATTCTTTAAATATTTACAAGGCACTTGAATATAAATATTGTTTAACTATATCTCTTAGTGTCACCAGTTTTAAATATCTGAACAAACAGTTTTTTGTAGAAAATGTGGCGGTTTTTTGTTTTATTATTTTTTTTTCTTTATAAAGTTGTGGAAAAATACACGAGATCTATACACAGAAACATCTAGGACAACATCCGCTCCCAAACACAACAGCAAAAAATATGCTAGGAGAAAAAAAAAAAAAATAACAAACTCTCAAAGTTTTAAAACAGAGAGCACCACCGTATGAGGTCAAATAGAATAAAAAGTTTCACCTGGGCTCGCCTTGTCTTCCTCCGCACCACATGTACACACAACCAGCATATAACCAAAAACAGGTTTTTAGTTTTCATTTTTTTTTTTTCAAACACCCTGTTCTCGCTGTAGTAGGCTGTCCCTTGTTTATTTCATTATTTTTTTATTTATTTTTTTAGGTCCCACGATACGATAGTGTAAACCAACAAAGCTGTTTTCCCCCAGGCAATGAAAACAAAGTATATATATGTATTTGCTACATACATATATACATTATAGCAGAATTTTTTCCGTCACTCAATAAAACACGAGAAGACTTATCTCTTAAAACGAGATAAATGCCCTTTGGGTAGTATTTTTTTTTTACAATCAAATTTCTTTTATTATTATTGATATATGTACATATTGAAAGTATTTATAGCAAAATCTTCTGCTTCATGTTGTCATTCAAACAATTGGGACTAACTTTGTTGAATAAAGGGAAAAAAATGACTTAGTGATCTGGATTATTCCAGCTAGGTTCACATCATTCAATCATCCTCTTTCTTCTCAGGTTTGAGGTCCACCATTGCATGTAACTCCTCAGGAGTATACCTTAAAAATAGAACAAATAAATTAATTTGATATGGTCTAACATGTACATGAATACATAATATTAAAACTTCAATAAAATTAGGACTTATGATTAGCAAAATACATCGTATTTATAGACTTAGGCATCTCTGGCTCAGGCCGAAGTAATGTTGAGAATTAACAACACTCCTTTACAAATAGCGACGACAATTCCTCAACAACAAAAGTAATCACAGATAACATGAAAATATCTCACCATAATACCTATCACCACCGAAGCATTTCTCCAATCACCCAACAAATAACTTCTGATGAGTTCACGAAAATTTTCAACAGAGAGGATCCGAGCCATTCACAAACGATCAACAATTTTCAATGTGGCTAATTCTGAACAATTACTATTTATTGAACACATTTGTACACGAATGGGAAAAACAGCCATGCGAAATATACCAATACGTTTCCAAAGAAACTAAGGTCGGAAACTGAGTCCAGATCCTAATTTCAAACGTAGCATGGACATCATAAGTAAATGTAACGAATAAGTCTCTCTATAATCTTAATGTTTCACTTTCCATGCTCGAAAACGTAGTTTTAAAACAGGTACCTCCGCTTTCTCTAACATCAGAAAATTGTCAAATGTTTTAGCCTACAATAAAAGGAGCAATGAAGCGTGAAGGAAGGTAAGAAGATACAGTAGTGGAGAAATGGCTGCTTAATGGCAAGTAGCGTCACATGATAGTGCATACATCGGTACTCCGCTTCGGATACAAACTTGAGCGTGGTTCGGTCGAATCCCACGCAGGTTTCGTCCTGAAAAGCTACGTGGTCGCTCTAGTACGTGAACCAAAACTAAACAAGAACTTTTTCCATCTAAGAATTGAACGTTTCAAGAACACAGAAAATCACGTCCTGTGGCCACACGAAAACACGTGTACAAAGTGGAAACTTGTTGCCAGCAAAAGCTGATGTCTGGCATAAAGTCATCAGGTGTAATGTAGTGTATAGAGCAGAAAACTTCCTTTTAGCAAACGGTAAAAGATTTGACACGGGTTCAAAATTCAACAAAAATGACAACTGTGAGGAATGCCTTTGTTTTGCGTTTTCTTTGAACTTTATTTTACTGCCAAGTGACAACCTTGTAGCATAAGCATAGGTGGCGTGGTTTACAAACTCACACGATTTGCTTTTTATCATATCTGTCAACAGAAAAAAAATTAAAAGCTTTTTTATTCAGCGCTAACTATTGATATAATAGGTACAGAGTGATTCACGTTCATTTAAATATAATACTATTCATTTCGTATTGTTTTTTAATATTATGAAAACAAGTATTTAATGAATGGAATTATTTGAAAAGTTTGACTATGGCAACAGAGGATGCCTTGTTCAAAACCAGCGGAAAGAACCATAAATTAAAAGCACAGAATACTACAAAGGTTCATTAATACGATGTCATACACGGCGACATAACTTTGTATATTTGGTACCTAACTTTCCTATGTTAAAGCAGTCTTTATACAGTAATTTACTTTCAACTCCAGTAATGCAAATCAGTATCTTGCCATCTTACAACATTCACTACAGCAAATTACTAGTTGCATATTTAAAAATACAATTCTCGTGTACTTAATGGATTTCTATTACTCTTTTGCGACAAACCGTTCCAGATAAATACAATCTCTCTTTGTCCACTTTGTGTGATCTATCTTATCTTTGTACGGTCGAGTTTATAGAAGAAATATTTAATTATCTTCGGCACACAGACGGTGTTGGTTTATATATTTTGAGATCATTTTTCAGATTTAATACTGTATTTTAATTTTCAATACGCAACTTTCAAAAACATTTCTATATACTGAGTGATTTGTCCCAAACATTTAGCTATTTGCAAATGAGTAAAGTTATGTATATATATGTATGTGATGTGTGTGTATGTATGCGTCTATGTGTAACTAATGTGATGTATGTACGTGTGTATGGTTTGATACACGGACGATGTAATATTTATGGAATTTATTAATGATTTACCTAATGTATGAATGCTGAAACATTTCTTATGTTTTCTTTTGTGTGAATTATTTTAAGTCTATAGGTGTATTAGATTAGAGATTCAAGTTTGTATTTTTTCTTTATATATTGTATACTATAATTGTAGCAGTGTAAACCTTTATTAAGTGGAGAATGAATTTATGAATAGAAGGTAAATAATAATAAATATATTTTTTTTCTATTACGAATATATCACGTGAACGACACGAATTAATTACCTGTACTACTATTAACAGATTGATTATTACGCACAATAAAGGCACCAAAACATGGCTATGGAGAGATAGGTCAAGCCCAGGTGTCAATTACTCTCGAGCTTATATTCCAAACTAGGAAAGTAATACTTATTATACGTACTTATAAGTTACTTATTAGTGTATTTACTTGCGTAATTATTCTTTCACTGTTTTGTACGTTTTTGTGAAGACAAGACTTGTTACCGTGAGTTATCAGGAATTTCATCTTTATTATCACGATTTTCGGTTGTGTTACACAGTTTGTTTCAAATAAGATTATTTCCTTTACGATACCGTAATTATTTATCATATATGTATATATATATATATATATATATATAACTATACCACTGGCGTAAGAGACCGATAGGTCCTGAGCCTGCCCCAAAGTCATCTGTCCACGGTTGATGGACCGGCGTTCACCTGAGTGACGGCTGTGTGGTCAGCACTGCGCGTCACCTGACCACGAACAAACGTATCGGGGGCTTGCTAGACCGAGTGGCCGTCATGTCTTTATTCACGTGACTCCCCAGTTTGCCTTACGACGCTGGGTGGACGTCGAAAAGTGGAACTCCAGCCGGGGATCGAATCCGGGACGACGCGAATATGAGTCCAACGCTCTAACCACAAGACTATGGATCCCCTATTTATAAAAATACACGAGAGAGAAAATCGAAAGACCCAACAAAATATTCGAGACAATGTTCAACGAAAACAAAGAAGAAAAATCACAGACGGAACATTTTATAGTATTTTCGTGGATTTGCTTTAGAACGAGAAAAGATGCGAAAAAAATCAAGAGCACCGGACAAGCAGCCCTACGGTTGCGTCAAAGTACAAAATTCTCTGAGATACACAGGAAAATGCTGTGTGTATATACTTCATGTCTATAGTCAACATGTTCAAAACTTAATTTCTAACAACTTGAAAAGGAAACTACAATTAAGATCAAACGGAAATTTCGAAAAGCGATGAAACACCAGCGGGAAGTAATAATAATAAACAATTAAATCCTGCACTCACAATCAACACCCTAAAAATGGAACCAATAAATGGCTAAATAATGGGGTTGAAAGAAAATGCAGACGAATACTAGGAGAACCCAAATCAAACCAGAAAGTTGCGCACAGTAATAATATTGTTTAAAGGAAATAATATTGAGAACAGAGCAATCGACTGGTAAATGAAATAATCTTTAACTAGGATCCCACAAAGCTAAGAGCAGAACAACCACTGTTAAAGAACGCGTACTTGCAGAAAACGCAGTGGCCTTGAGAAAGATTTAACGCTGTATTAAAATATGTACTATTAGTATGCTAGTACTCTTTTTCCCATTCCATGTTGTTCATCTTTCTAAATTTCTTTGTTCATTACATGAAAACGCAATATAAATATGAAAACTTTCTACGAATGTCTGTTCAGTACCAGCACGTATCATGCAAGTCTTGATTCTGTATTAAAATTTATAAAAAGGTACTTACGCGTAGAAAACAGTCAGCGAGTAGATCTAGATACACTGTTCAGATGTTCACAATGACGCCATTATCTTATTCCTCTACCGTATTTCTAGAACATGTCCGTAAGGCGAAACCTCGCTACTTATTTATATTTCTTTGTAATATTCTCATTACGTGTATCGTGCAGCTCCATATATCCCCACCATGCCATGTGCAGCTTTTTTACCCCACCTCAGTCCAGATAAGAGCCCAGACCCCATGATAACTAGTGTCCCAGTCTCATCACTATACTATCGTCGTGTAGGGTTAGTGACAGCTGTAATCATTACTAGTTTCTGAATCGATATAAAAAATGCATGCTCTTCTCAAAATAACTGAATATATGCATTGTTCTCTCGTATTTTCCCCATAAAAGAAAAGTTTGAATTAGGTTAAACGAACATCTGACCCGAAATTACTTTTTAAATACCTTTCATTAAGTATAAATTATTTACACAGCGTAACATATAAAGTAAAACTAATGTTTATATTTTGGACTTGATTACGAAAAATAGAATCAATTATGTTTTATAATTAAATACACCTCGCACGAAGTCTCATATCAAAAACAATATGGTTTATTTTCTTTGAACCAACTTCTACCTCTCTGTATTTGCTGAATGTTATATGCAGTTGCCCTGATGGAAAATTTCTAATAGCAGTTGACATTTATCCATAGAAGAGAGGTAAATCTGAAATTGCCGAATTTTTAATTTCAGTTATTTTCGTGAGTCACGAAAGTTTCGAGACTATTTTTATGATCTTAATTATGCGATTCAACGTCAAGTATACTTTAACGCATCACATATACTATTTTTAGTGCTCGATAAAACTAATACAGATCAACTTCAATTAACGTGAAATGGATGTATTTTGGGAAGTTATCTGGATTCCAAGAAAAGAGAAAAATTGGGATTCTTGACCATCACGTCTGGGTTTGAATCTTCCCAAGCAAAACAGTAAAAGTTAAAGCAAAAGAGAAGTTCTTCTGATATGAAATATGTTTGTATATAATATTTAATGAAATGAAATATGTTTGTATATAATATTTAATGAAATGAAATATGTTTGTATATAATATTTAATGAAATGAAATATGTTTGAATATAATATTTAATGAAATGAAATATGTTTGTATACAATATTTAATGAAATGAAATATGTTTGTATACAATATTTAATGAAATGAAATATGTTTGTATATAATATTTAATGAAATATGTTTGTATATAATATTTAATGAAATGAAATATGTTTGAATATAATATTTCATGAAATGAAATACGTTTGAATACAATATTTAATGAAATGAAATACGTTTGTATATAATATTTAATGAAATGAAATACGTTTGTATATAATATTTAATGAAATGAAATATGTTTGTATATAATATTTAATGAAATGAAATATGTTTGTATACAATATTTAATGAAATGAATTATGTTTGTATACAATATTTAATGAAATGAAATATATTTGTATATACTATTTAATGAAATGAAGTGTATTTGTATATAATAATTAATGAAATTAAGTATGAAATTAATGAGATTAAATGGAGTATTAATGAGATTAAATGGAGAAACAGTAAAACAAGACATCATGAAAATGAACTTACCCTAAAAGAGACTGGAGGTCACATACAAATCTATAGACGTATCTTTTTCCAGCAGTCTTGTGAATTATATTTTTGTCATAATAGTACCGCAGCCCTCGACTCAACTTCTCGTAGTTCATCTTCGGCTTATTTTTTCGGATGCCCCATCGCCGGGCTACCTCGTCAGGGTCCGTGAGTTTGAACTCCCAACCATCCCCTGTCCATGAGATGAAGCCTTGGCAAGACTTGTCGGTGAGAAGCTCCAGCAGAAACTGCCACAGCTGGATCGGTCCTGAGCCTGTAAAACAAGGTCCACCACCTACGATTGGTCAGCAAGAAGTTCTATTTCATCGTTTATAAACAAACACTTTTATATAAAGGAAAATCTGGGTAATACAACATACATAAATCACTGTCTAACTATTAGTCTCATCATCTTGAAGTATTAAAGGTTAACGTTTTTTAAAAAACATTTCAATCCAATGCCATACTTTTCCAGTCCTAAACATCTTGACGCTACTCCGACGAGTCAGTTCCCATGACCACCGGGGCTGGTTCGTGTATCATGTTTGAATTACTAATACCTACATTAGATAACACTAGAAACCTTGATGATTTAATGTAAATAATTAAAAAAGCAATACGTGAAATCGTCACTACAGATTTCCAGTGCACACAAAAACTAAATTCAGTTGCAGCTAAACCAGTTACGAAAATGCAGAGATAAGGAAAATTTAGTGTGTCTAAGCACAAAGATAACATCATACATCAAAATAAAAGATTATAACAACTAACTTTTGGTTTTACAGAGCCATTTTCAAAACAGAACGTTACGGGGCAGGTGGAAGGGATGAAATATTATAACTGTAGTTCCTACATTCGTTCCATTTTAAAACTAAACATCTTAGTTATGCTTAGGAAGTGTGGTTTGAAGTATAGATACTTAAGTATAGAGTGTGGAATACAATAATGATAAAATATAGTACGAACAGAAAGAACTCCACATGTATAAGAAGTTAGCAACAATTTACTTAAAATAAATAATAAAAATAACTGACTATAAAAATCTGACATTACAAAAGGATTTTCAGCAAAGTTAAGGTAATTATCACACTTAATACGGATTTGAAATCACATCAACAAAAGAAATAGAACTGAATCCATACCGCAACTTTGTCCAGTTTTGTTAAGACCTGTTAAAAGAAATAAAAGGTTATTTAGTAGAGATAGGGAGAAAGGAAGAAAGAAAGACTTATACAAGTGGGACAATATCACACCATGTCTGAAAGGAATAGTCTCTTGTGTTCAAATCTTTTGTTATTTATTACTTGCATATCCAATAAGAGATTGTTTGGTTAGAAAAAAGAATAAATTATCCACGAAAATTAATAGTTAGCTATTATACGATTAATCAGTATACTAAGAAAATAACGAAAATACAAGACATTATAATGTAAATATGAATGTCTGTAATGGCATACATATATCGGTATGTAGAAATTAATATAAACGCGTATTTGAGTGTGTTTGTAGACATGGAGTAATTGATGTATGTAACGAATGAATGAATCAAATTATCGGTGAAAAAATCTACACTCAGATTCAGAGAACGGACAACGGGTGGACTTTCCAAGCCCGACAGCTTGCATAACATGGCAATAACAAATTAATATTCGATACACACTTAAAGGTAACGTTGCATATATGTGTGGTTCTCCCAGTGTTGCCAAATTGTACAAATTTAGAAGCATTTTAAGTTTTCCAACGGCCATTTTCTATGAATCCAAGTGTATAAAAAGAACTGATTTTATTCGAGTTTTTTTCTAGCTTTTATACCGTTGTTTTCCCTTCAGTTTCTTGCTTCTAAGTCAGTCTTATATTAGATTAATTTGGATACGATTACTTTAAGTTTGAAATATATGATTTATTACTTCGACGGTTCTAACCCTAAACTGTATTTGTTCCCAAGATAGACGGTGTTTACCCTAAACTGTATTTGATCACCAGAACTATTTATAAATGAATACAGTAGCGTAATCGAGAGAAATGTGTCAAAGTGGATTAAGAACTGCAGAAACAAGAAATGATATCAAAGTGTAATGAAGATCAAACCTCTAAAACTGGAGGGCAAAAGAGGACATATTGTCGGTGGAAAGCAATAAATGAAAACTAAAACGGGAAATGTTCGGCCAATAAGAAGACAAGAATTATGGGAAAAGGGAATATACGTATCTAGGAGGAACTTCTATGACTACATAGAAAGAAAAATAGGTTTGATGAGCATCTTCGAAACTTACCTGAGTAGCTCGCCAACATCGAAGTTGGGATCACTGGCTTTGTTTCCCCGTTGGGAGTCGGCGGGTGCCCAGGGTGGGTAAGTCCCTCCCTGGCAGCGTGCAGGAAGGCTGGATGCCCTCCACCCATGCCACCAGTACTCAGCTCTGATGAAGACCAATGTTCTGGCGCGTGGACGCTGTTGGGAACGGTCTGATAGGGAGACGAGTCATAATGGGGGCTGCTCCCGTAGCCATCACTGTAGGTTTCGTGGTGCGGGTATCGACCTATAAATGAAGAAGAAAATGACAATTATTCAACTGGAACCAGAAACTTCGAACTATAGTAAAGAGACAATTTATAATTAAATAATAATACTAAAGACAAACACTTGAGCAGAGAAGGTGCTACCAGCTAAATAAGCAATTAAGGAAGTGCATTTCATTAGCAGATGCACAATACTTGACTAATCCATGTAATAAATTTTAGAAGTGTTTCTTTAATACATTTACATTGCATACGAAATTAGCAACAGGCCTTAATTTCGTGAACACGAATTTATAACAACTCTCCCTCCTAGAAAATATTAGAAATAAGATAGGTATCTGATAGCGCATTTGTAACAAAATGAGATTCCAATGGGTAAAGAACACTAAACCCATCTCTTGCAACCAGTTTCCAATTTATCCATTAGGTATCCGTCTGGAATACTAATTATGCGATTCCAAATTATATTTAGTTGTTCTTGGTCTGGGATTTAATACATAAAAATGCTCTAGTTACTTGTTCTTTTGATTGGGTCCAGTTTCCGTAGTCCAATGGTTTGGGTCGCGGAATTTCAAATCAGTACTGGGGAGAGACGTGGGTTCGAATCCCGCTACCGGCAATCTTGACAAAGCATTCCAGGATTTTCCAGTGTCACTAGGCGAATGCCAGGCTGGTTATCTCTACCTCAACTAAAGCCCTAACCGCTATATTTCCTATCCTTTTCCCTGGAAAATTGATCACCAGGGAATGTCAGCCCTCAGACATACGACAGGCTTAGGTCATAGTTGCTTATTCAAACCTATAAATGAACATTTAAAAAGAAAGAAAAGGATTTTGGTTATTTCCAGGTTCTGGTTTGACTACTGCACTGAATTTTTGGCTGGAAACAATGAATTTGTAGTACGTATTTACCAGCAGTGATTCGAACAAAACGCGTCCGTAGCCAAAGAGTGCCCGCCCGCACTAAAATTTTGGGCCCATATAAAAATCTACTTTTACACGTTTATTAACTTTTATGTTATATAGCTTTGGTTTGTGAAAGAACCCAAAACTTTTTTTTCTTTTTTCAATGCCGAGCTGTATGTAGGTTTTGGATTTCGCTTTTCTACATAACTGGTTTCAGATTACAAAAAAAGAAAAACAGATTAAGTCCATTATTATTTAAGGAAGATAAGCTCACTAAATCAGACTGATTATTTTGGAAGTGGTTAGCAAGAACACTTTTCATTCACGTCCGAAAAATACAGTGGCGATGTTCTCTTGGAAGCGTCTGGCACGAAGGTCGCACTGATTTGCCTAACATATTATCTTAGGATGTTAACAACCGTTCTATATACAAGTGGACCTGTACAATTTCCCGATGTAGCGTCGGGCCAGGAAAGCAAATTATATTACAATGTTAATGACTGATGCGTGAAGATCAAGTTATATGTTTTGCAATACAAAAGAAAAGAAGACCGCCCTCACAGAAGTCAAACATCTCATTTGCTTCAGATAAAGATAATACTGAGCATCTGCCTGTAAACCTTGGCAAGAAAACCCGCCATATTTCGAAGACAATAGTTGTTTGATGGCATCATTAATTCCGCCTTGACGTCATTATCATCATCTCTCGTCACGCACGGCAACACGTCAGTTCAAACAAAGAAGCATCACACCACGTGACTCACTCTCGGCGGGTCTCGTTCTTTTCTTTTTCTCTCTCTCTCTCTCTTTCTTTCTTTGATTGTGGGGATGCCTTCGCGAATCACTATCACGTTCCAGCGATCGACTCGCGAGTGACAGCACTTCGCTCAACACGTGGTCATCGATCGACCAAAGCAACAAGTGTGAACGAGAAAAATGTCTCTTTCCTTACGCGGAAAAACCAAATTAAGACTGAACGTTAGTTTTTTCACGTCGCTTTTTCTTCACTTTTCGCTGACAATACAGTTCTTATTGAAATGCAGACAAACGGAAAATATATTTTACGGTTTGTTTGGTTAGAGATGTACCCAGACATTCCTTTGAGTGGGCTTTCCGCGACTTTGAAGAGATCCACGGACGGCCTAAACTTGTACTTCCGTTTTTTTTTTTTTTTCGGAATGCGTTTGGCTACACAACGCAGCACTTATTGGCCGAGCTCACACTTGACTCACTTGTTCCCGCCCGCCAGTCGGCCCGTGGCTTTCCCATGACTTAGCCCCTCACGATTTATTGATGAAAATATTTTGTCTTTCTTATCACAAATGTTGTACATACTAACAACAACTTGGCTCTTCAATACGTCCGACATGCGCTGGTGTTCAAATATGTGAATTTAAAATATTTTAAAATTAGAACTTAACGTGTGACCTAAAGTCACCGAAGAAACACGACCCACTTGACAGGCGGGGATAAGTGAATCAAGCGCGAACTCGAGCCGACAAGCGCTGCGTTGCCAAACATATTCCCTGCATATATATGTATAAACTTTAGTTACTTTATAAATGTCCAAAAAGCGACTGGATACAATCTAGTACTCAGGGATGCATCTAGAAGTTGGTTTGGAGGGGGGGGGACAGCGACTTGGGGGGGGGTGAGGCCTGTGTGTGAAATTTACGTAAAACACACATAATTTTGCCTAGAATCATACTAATTTTATAGAAACACCAGAGCTTCGGGTGGTCGTCCCCTAATTACGTCCTTGCTTGAAGTTATGAGAGTAAATATTTCATCATCAATGGTGCTTAGTAAATGCAAGTTTTAAATAAAACGAAAAGGGTTTCTAACCATCCACGAACAGGACCAAGCACCAATGGTAGACGAGAGGGATTGCTGATAACAGTGTGATAAATTTAAACGCAAAGTCCTAACAAATTAATTTGCCAAACCTCACGTGCCTTGCAACACAGTACACAAAATTGGTTAAAAAGAAAGAAAGTTGACATTATACACGAAATTAACACCAAACGATGTTCTTACAACAATCTCAATCCTCCGGAAATACTGACTAACATTTGGACCAAACTTGAAAACCGGATGTACTCCCCCAGTCATAACCTGTGACTGCTTTTATGTGGTATATGAACGTTTATACGTGCTGGGTAGTTTTTGCTGATGTATCTCAAAGGCTTCATCTAACATTTTGAACACGGATTTGATTAATAAGCGGTCAGAAAATGTATGAATATCCCGCATAGTTTTGTACAATAACTATACACAAAAATAATTCACATTTGTAACCCAAAACACGTGATAACAACAATGGACAATAGTGAGGTAAAAACAAAGCTTAAAAAAGTAGTGTTAATTTCCCCATATGCATCAAATTAATTGAAAATACAAAATGGTGGCCGCGTGCTAGAGTCTTACCAGAGCATTTGAAACTTTTTTTCTCCGTAATCTGAGTTATAACGTGTTAATAATTGTACTTAATAAACCACCGCTACCATCTACACAAGTTAAAATGCTAAATAGAACATTTATTACTACTTCTCTGGTTTTTTTTCTCAGAACAAACAACGTATCTTAGAAGCAGGTGGATCTCTCATGGTAGATTCAGCTTCTTTGTTTGCTTTGTTAAGGGGCAGAGGCTTCGTGCAAAAATTACGTCTGGGTGACGTTAAGTACAATGTGAGTCACGACCGTTTGCAGCCAAGTGTAACCGAATTAATTACATACAAACATTCCACCTTGACTGGCAGCAGCAGTAACCTCATAAGAACAACGCAATGTCCAACTGTCTTCTTTCTCTTGTAGAATCGTAAATGACTTTACAAAAAAAACCTACACACTTTATGCGTGCTTTACATATGAATTATTCAGCTACTAATGTACACTGTCAAAGTAAATGAATATATCATAATTTAAAGTAAAAATATGTCCTGGTACAAGTTTTTTATTTTTAAGGGAAAGTTACCCCAAAACGGATGACTGGTCCCCACAAAATACAACTATTTTTGTGAACTATCTTTAATGACAAAAACCATACCTTTAACAAGAGGAATACTGTTTATGTTCAGCGTACATGTTTTTATAATGTTGTTTCTCATTAAAAAAAAAAGTTTCATTTGAGTTGACTGTATTTGTAATCTTTTCTATCTTTTGTTTCAATTCTTGACGTTTGTTTAATTATTTTCTTAACATTTAAATCGTATTTTCCACTTTTCCTGCTGGCTCTAGATTTCCAGTTGTTACCGTTTATATAAATAGAGCTGATGCAAATTCCATTCATTCATTCATTCTTTCTCTCTCTCTCTCTCTCTCTCTCTCTCTCTCTCTCTCTCTCTCTGTTCTGCTTCTTCTTAAACCTTTCTACTTTATGATTTTCGTTTATATGGTAAAATTCTATATTAAAATGGTAAAATCCAGTGTGGAAAAATGTAATTAAAATGGTAAAATCCAGTGTGGAAAAATGAGATTAAAATGGTAAAATCCAGTATGAAAAAATGTAATTAAAATGGTAAAATCCAGTATGAAAAAATGTAATTAAAATGGTAAACCAGTGTGAAAAAATGTAATTAAAATGGTAAAATCCACTGTTAAAAAATGTAATTAAAATGGTACAATCCAGTGTTAAAAAATGTAATTAAAATGGTAAAATCCAGTGTGAAAAAATGTAATTAAAATGGTAAAATCCAGTGTCGAAAAATGTAATTA
>JAGDQP010039721.1:0-17597 GCA_022664845.1 Lepisma saccharinum | reverse complement strand
CACAATTAAAGTAGTTCCACAATAAGGGCCGATTTCTGACCTTCAACTGATTCTAATGACATTTTGTATGTAATAAATACACCAAATGAGAGAATCAATAAGCCAAGTATTATGTGTGTACCACTTCTGGTTATCATGGAAATCACGTCCAAATATTGTCACTTCCAGATTCTAATTGTTATAGTGTTCAAAATAAATTATTATATTTCGGGAATAACTTAAAATGTCTAATCCAAATTTTGAATGGCATGTACTAACTTAATGGCTATGTTACGGTACAAACCGAAAGAACTGCTTTGCAGAAAATAATAGTTTTTTATCTAAATGTTCAAATTTACTAAATGAAAGCAAATTCTGCGTTGTTTAACCATCAGGCCCAGCATTCACAAAACGATACATCTCTCAAATAATTACCGTGTATTGTAGAAGAACATATTCAAAAATCTTTTGGTAATCATTTTTAAGCCTGATGATTAGAAGAAACATTTTATAGTCAAAATACATGTCCCTCATGCGAGGTATATGCCTGAATGCATCGAAATAAACCATCATATCTCTGAAAATTCTTTATATACGCGAACCACATTTTGTGTGAAAAGTGCGAATATATTGAATACATCAAAATGAAAGTGTCTAGTTAATAACTTCAACTCTGTTTAAAGTACAAAACATTCGCTTTCAATAACGCTTAATTTTAAATATTTTAAAGCAATTTATGAGGAAGCTATTTTTTATCAGAGCCATTTATAACACATTGCCATTAAGCTATATAAAATAGGATGTCCCACATGAAGGGTGTCCGGAAATAACAAGGAATTTTACAAAATATGCTTATTGAGAAAATCAAGCTTTAATTACGTCATCGCTTACTGTTCAAACGTCTCAAAAAATATGTAATATTGTCCCTACAGGTCATCTATTAGATTTTTTCCTTCGTTATTTTACAGTTGTGTAGTTCCAAACTAGAAGGAGGCATGCAGCACAAAATCACTACAAGTGGACATCCCCAGTTTTTACCCGACACCCTATTGTGTTTGGAAGGAAATATTAAACCTAATATCATACTTATTTGTGCAATAGAACTGTAAGGAATATAACGTTTAAACGTCATTGAAAGCATTATCATTTAACAATATTAATTCTAGTGATTACTGTCTCACATGAGAAATGTCGACAACATCGGAAGTAAAGAACACTGCATTCATAATTCGTACTATGGTATAGAATATTTTATTCCATATTCGATTTTAAATATTTTCATAATTCGAACTCTAAGCAAATCTACGCAAAATATAATTTACGCAAATTTCATAGCAAGATATAAACAACAGCTTGTTCGATCTTTTCGATTATTGTGATGAATTTAAACTCATTCATTAAAGAGAAAGATAGAGTTATAATATTGGTTATAATTAATCAGTACCAAACATGTGACAAAGCTACTTTATAGTCCCGAGTAGTGAGTATGCGTTAAATAATTATTTATATGCGTAGTGAATATGCAGTATAATGCACAATTGTGAACACACAATGGATGAACATAGTAACAAGTAAGAAAAAGTTCTCCAGCAGATGCCTCTGTGCTTCACAACGCGATATGACATGTTTCGGTTAAAATCGGAAGGAAGTTTTGTATTTGCTCTAAAATTATTTGAATTAGAAACTACAAACCACCTTATTTTAGAGTTAAATACATAATATTTTAATGTTTAATTTGTACATAAAGAACAATTCGCAATGCCAGAATTTATCTAAACATAGTTAAATAAAGTTTTGGGTATTTTAGGAAATGCGTTTATTTTCCCCATCCTAGCATTGGAAAGATGTGTCAACCTAATTATTTAAAAATAAAAAAAGTAGGGAAATATCAACTTTACCTTATAAACTTTATTATATATGCGTCATTTTAATAACTTTGTCTTCTCCCTGTCACGATTATGAATGCGATGCTAGTTAAAATTAACATCAATGCCGCAGCCGGGATTCGAACCCGGACCTTCGAGTTGCTGCCTTAGCACCTTAGCCCACAAGGTTACCAAAGCAGCTATCAACTTTACCGTTTCAGTTCCGGTACTCACTCGCTCGAGAATCAAAGTGACAGAAAGGACAACTTTCATTTATTTTTTCGTTTATGTCAACCTTTTGTATCAGAAAGTATTTGCTAACTTTCCTTATAACATTAAGGTATTCATGTTAATAAAATTTCTTTCCGGAGGTCCACATTTGTACCTCTGAATTTTAATTATATA
Source organism: Lepisma saccharinum (assembly GCA_022664845.1). Lineage (NCBI taxonomy): Eukaryota > Metazoa > Arthropoda > Insecta > Zygentoma > Lepismatidae > Lepisma > Lepisma saccharinum. The sequence continues at coordinate 15,348 of JAGDQP010039721.1, read as the reverse complement.
AGTTATACTGATTGTTTTCATCGTTCACCTCAGTAGGACATGCAGTTCCTCCAATTTTAGGCAAAGGTGCTGTAATTCCAGCATGTTGAATGTGTGTTCCCCTGACTTACTCATCAAGTCGTGTTTAGTAGTGGGTAAAAGTTTTGGTTGACACTTGATGCAAGTGTTGGTAAATGCAGGTCAACTGGATTACAATTGCTCTGCAACTCTACACCAATTGAAGAGCTGAATTGCAAAACATTCCAAGTCCAATGTCTTGACATGTTGTTCTATTCTATTCTATTTTTTAATAAGAAGGCTTTTGAAGTGGAATTAGGATGCAATATTTATGCAAGTGGATAATCCTTTGAACATAGATACCGACGAACAGAAAAAATGCAAATACAGAAAAAGTGGACTTAGAAAGTTTTGCAAGTCAGGTCTTGAATTGCGTTGCAAGTTCGCAGCAATGGCTCTGAAAGTCTGAAGCAATTAATCTGCAACGCTCTAGTAATTTATATACGATTCAGCACTAATGCATCTACTACTCAGCAGACATTCTTCTGCAATATTGTATAACAATTGCTATGCAATGTTTGGAAAATTAACTTGCAGCCAAGTTAAATATGCGATACCTTGAATTGATTTCATATACATCTTGAGCAATCTGAAGTAATTAACAATGTATTATCAGTTTATAATAAATAATAATATTTCAAAGTTAATCCGTAGGTACGATGGTGACGGTTTTATTTTAAGACATTAAGACGGTGATTATTTTCTTGATCCGAACTTTCAGATTTCTAAACATAAGAAATCAAGGTATTACAAAGGTGCCTTAACTGCAAAGAATTATCCCAAACATCGCATAGTAGTTGCCATACGATTGTAGAGCAAATGCGGCTGAGTCGCAGATAAATTACTACAGAGTTGCAGAGAAATTGCTGTATACTTGCAGATAAATTTATCCAGAGATGCAAATCAATTGCTAAAGAATTTCAGAGCAATTGTTACAAAATTATAATTTACAAAGTGTCAGAGTAATTTATGTTAATTTCAGAGTAATTTATAAGTTAAATGAAATAAATATATATTACTTATAAACCAGTAAGATGCCACGTGATTCAGGAATTATTTTGGAATAATCCAGTAGATTTATACTTGAGCATCGCTGCAGTCTTATTTTAATTTGATTTATCTTACAAGAACTATAAAACTGATTTGGTAATTAGACGGATAATATAATAACTCGAATGCAATAGCTTAGTAAATAGCATATGAGTACGGTGGAGACGCCTGATCACACTTTTTCCGATGTTTGTATCTTTTTTCCATATTTGGCTGATAGCAAGGAGTCCATTTCCCAGGGCTGTACGATACGCAATGTTAATTTTTTGTTTCATTTTATTAAAAGCTACAAGCTATATAATGAGTTGTTGAAGAGCTATATATAAGTTTCTCTAGCTAACCCCAACATATAGCAGCGATTTCATGCCCTCTATGCTTATTTAACATAGCAGAGAATATATGCCCGCTAGGCAAGAGATTACAACTACGGTTACTAACACATTACAACCCCCAGTGGTACGACGGCTTTTTTATAACCACTATTTACAATAGCAGAGGCAACGGGCTTCCAGAAACATAACAGGAAATTTTGAAGTTAGTTTCCAGGACAGCACCAATTTTCCCAAACCATATTTAACACAGCACAGAAGCTACCGTCGTCCCCGCCCTCACCTATAGATTACAACAGGTTCTATACCTAACCCACACAATAGACCACACAGTACACCAGTGCACGATAGCATAATGGGCTGCGAGCTTTATAATGAGTTGTTGAAGACTATACTATAGCTAACCCCAGCCCATTGCAGCGATTACATGTTCTCTAGGCTATCTACCATAGCCCAAATAACAAGTACACCCTCCAACACTATGAATGAGTACGAATTTGAAAAAAAAAATGCATTTTAAACTTGACATATTTAAAATGATAAAAAACAAATGAGTAATTGGAAGAATCTTCCGGCTAACACTTCTAAAATCATTCAACGTTGGGATAGTCATGATTTTAGTCCGTGTAAAAAATATATGAACACTTTTGAACGTTGTCTACATCATTGATTAAAAAATTTAAATTATTGAACTATATACGGAGGCAAGTACTCAATAGTATCTCAATATATATTGCCATGTTTCAATTCGCTTAATGGAAAGCTGGATATAGATATTCTAGTTCAAAGTTTAACTGAGTTCGGGTTTAGATTTGAGCTAACTCATTGTGCAAGATTTGAAAGCGAAGTAGGAAATTCGTGTGGTTTTCATTTTAGTAAAACGTAAGTTCAATAATTGTTATGGTTTAAGTGAAACAATTGATTTGTCGTAATAAATAATATATCATTGTGTTAAACACAGTCCGTAATGTTGTGGAACATTGATTATACTATTCAGGATTTTATATACTTGATAATATCAAGCTAATTACTTCGATTATTTCAAATCAAGAAAATGTTGCAATTGTACTAAAAATTGAAACTCTATGAACTTTGTTAGTCTTTTTCATGCTTTACTGATAATTTATTTACTAAATATAGTAAGACTTTCACAAACTTAATGAACGCTATCTTCCTCGAATGTTTCAAATTCAGAAAGGATGATGTTAGCATTTCACAGCATAAAATCATAATTTTAATAACATGTTGTATTGAATGGTATATATACCTATTCTGCCTTGTGAATCAGCTACATGGCCGAAGCTAGTGCTAGTTGCTTTACTAATCATTTCATTATCTTTTGAAATAATTTTTGTTCTTATCATTAAAAATCAATCGAATGGAAGTCTATGTTTGTTAGATAATAAGACAATAATGATCGAAAGCGTTTTCCTTTTATTGGGATACTTCCCTGATTATAATTGTAGAAAAAATCCAACATAAACATACAATTTAATACTGTTATTGACTTATTTCATGTTCCCAATAAACACTATCAGTATTGAAGACTACGTGCATAAATGGAAACAAATATACAAATATCATAGCTGAAGATGTTGAAACTAGACCACTTCTTAAAGGAGGACAAACATGTTCTCATCTGGCTTCTTGCAAATTTGTTAAGCCAAACACCGATACGTGAACAGAAAGAAATTCAGATAAGTATTTCAAAGTTCGCATTCCCTTTAGTTTTAGGAATTTATTTGAATAAACATTTGTGTACTATCTTCAAACTAATATCAATTAATTCATTAATGATATTCTTATGAATGTTGCATAATTCAAATTTTTAAGTAATGTGTTTTGGAATTTCAGTTGCATTAGACGTTTAGGCCGAAGTTAAACTTCGCCTTTTCAAGAGAAAATTAAAACGTAAAGCACGATGGTAAGAACGCAGCAATATTTCTTACGCCTAGGTATCAGTTAAACAGTGTTGACAATTTTAAATTATGAGTAAAATTGTGATAAATACTTTTACTCACGTTCGTGCCCAACCCTTTTAAATATATGCTCCATTTATACCTTAAAATTATCTGTTGTAAATTACTCGGTGGTGGTATTCTGATGAAAATATTGCAGATTTTACTGCCATCTATCAACATTATACCCACTTTATACAACACAATGTCCAAATAAAACATAAAACGCACGTTATATTCGAATTTCAGTACGATAAAATTTCATTTATTCGGAACTCGGGATTTAGCTACTATTTTGGAAAAAATAATAATGTACTTTTTCGTCATTTACAAAAAACATAATTTACAGAAAAAAGCTACTACATTAATTTTCCGGAGCGAAAATATGCAATGATTTGTTGTGTTTGTTCTCCATTTAATGACATAATTTTTGTCACTTGTAAAATAAACTGTTTTGTTACTGCAGTGTGTATTTGTAGTTCCTTGTAACACGAAAACTCGTAGATCTGATTTATCCGAAACGAGTCAGGCTGCATCAAGCCGGCACAAACGAGTTTTTAGTGTATACGTCATTCCTTACAGTTCAACTGTATCGGCAAAAAGAAATTTAAGATTTATTATGATGGTGTACATTAGTTTCATTATACCATTAGCTTATTCATACCGGGTTGAAATGAACTATTTTTTTCGGTTTTGATCGCAAAGTTAATATATGATTGGTTGTTTCTTAATACTAGGTTTTATATTCTCGCATTTAGATAATTTTCTTTTTTAAAGTATGTATTCTCATATGTTTAATACTGTCAGTTCTATTTTGGTCACATTATTTACTGTAATCGCTACTGCGCTCTTCTGTTCATGAATTAATATATTTGTGGGAAACATAAGGTAGATAAAGGCGTGTAGTTAGAAAGTTATAGGAACATTCAATTCGGTTGATAAATTATAGTATAACACAGATAACGAGAAACTCATTTTGAGGTAGGATTTTCCGTATATTTTTATGGATACATGATGTAGAAAAAGCAGCTTAACTTTGAAGTATGAAGCAGAAACTGAAGTATGAATCCCTGTTTGCATACTTCAGTTTATACGAAAAATATTCTCCTGCTGGGGAATCGAATCGATGTTTTCAATTGGATGTCTAGCACGATAGCGAAACTCCGCATGTGACTCTACCAAAAACTTGCTTAACAAATCGTATAATGTTTCTTTCTAAGAATAATAACGTGAATAGTGGATATTTCAGATCAATGACGTATTCTTAACTGTCCTGGTAACCCCAAGAGACTTCATTTGTGTTTTTCAAACCAACATTCGTAAATCGTCCCTTCTGTATAGTGATTCAGGTATTTGATTCCACAGTCTGAAGGATTATCCCCTCTGTCTTAGAAGTTTTGATTAGGATATTCACGACGCCACGTAAATCAATTAACTTGAACAGGGTTTAATCCTATGTTGGTTTGCTTGAGTACTGACAAGTCCAGCAAGTTTCCTGTACTCCATCTTACCAACAACAGACAGAACCCATGAATTGCTAGCTTCAGAGCTAATCTTTGGAAATAGCCAACTTCGTCCTGTAAGTTCTTTAAAGGAAAGCGCATTGTAAGATGTCTGTATTTAATGACATAGGCAAATTAGAGCCCACTAATATCGAAAATAATAAAAATCGAGGAGAATGAAAGAAATATACAGTTTATGCAGTTTTTATGCGCTGTGGAAGTTCAAAGGCACGCATATAGGAATAATAATAATAATTATTATTATTATTGAAATGAAACATCCAATAACTGACAGTTTTATATTCGCTGTAGAACAGCCTTGAATATTATGGAAGTTAACCCTGTCGATAGTGTACTATCTGAAAAAGAACGTTTTCTTTAAAGTAAATATTTATGTAAAGCTTTCTAAATAAAGTAGTATCTCAGATGTGAGTAATATTCTGATCAGGACGACAAGTGAATACTTTATTTCCAATATAATTATTGATTATCATCAGTAAAAATTGTTATATTTTCTTATTCCACATAATTTGAAAGTATGGAGATAATTTGATGCTAGGCGATTTCAGTTAGTAATTCCGCTCTGAAAATTTACAAATACCTTCACTTTTGGGTAGCCAATAAAATTCAATACTTGCTGGAATAGATAACCAATCACCTGCAAGTCATGATGTTTTATACTTATAATACTAACTGTCAAAAGTTGTGTTACGTTGACCTTGTCATATTGCAGGAAGTGTAATAAAACTCTTAATTGAAGTTTTAACTTCTCCGTTTCCTAATGACAATTTTTGGTGATGTAAGCTTCGTTCAGTCTCGTTTACGTTACAATAAAAGACAATAAATGATCATTTCTGAATGTGGCAATACTTACCCTACACTGAATTTGTTCTTAAAACTGCCAAAATGTATTCATTTCATAATTTGTGTTTATTGACCACACATTACACACAGACAAAATGCAACACATATATTCTATGTTACATTTTCCTCGCATTTGAACTTTGTAATTCATGGCTTCTGTCTTTAGGTGGCAAGATGGATTAAGGAAAACCTGCTAGACATTTCACTTCTAAAACAAAACTACATAGGTTCAAACCCTGTCCAAGCTAAGTTTTTTTTACAAAGCAATCGTGAAGAATCTAATCATAACTTCTCATATAAAACGGAGAATCCTCCAGACTTTGGTATGAAACACGTGAGTCACCATACTGAGGAGGACGATTTCTGAATGTTGGTTGGAAAAGTCCAAATAAAGCCTTTGGGGGTTAGTAGGACAGATACGAACACGTCAATGATCTGAAATATACACTTTGCACGTTATTATTCTTAGAAAGAAACGCTATATGATTTGTTATTCACATTTTAAGTAGAGACACCTGTGGAATATCGCTATCGTGCTAGACTTCAAATTGAAAAATCTCGGTTCGTTCCCCACAAACTAGTACCTTTCTCACATAAACTGAACGTTTCTCGCACAAACAGAGTTTGGTTGGATAACTTGCAATGCGTCACTGCTAAAGTGTATGTAACAGTATGTGTGTTCTTTAGCATAATGATAATGTAGTTTTCATGTTTTCCATTGGTCTTTCTCTCTTCCTCTCTTTCTTGATCTACTGTTGTCGTGTCTTCGCTGTTTCTTTCCCTTCTCTCTCTCTATTAATATTTAATTTTTCCCTTGCTTTACACACTCTCTCTTGTGTGAGTGTTCCAGAGCCAAATCCGGGCTTCTTTCGATAACCCGGTGACAGGGCCTGACCCAAACGTATGTAATTCAGTAACCCGATTGACTCTTTCCGGAAAATCTATTTAACTGAGAATTTCGTAGTCGTATTTTTCGTGCTCTCTGGGTAATATTTCCAGACCTGATAACCCTTGAAGAAACACTGTGCAATTGCTATGAAATAGTTAAAATCTCTCCTTCAATCTCCGGATTGGCAGAAATAAATCGAATCACCGAGTCAGAATGGGTTCGAATACTAAACACCATGATACAGTCCAAACTCTGACCAGCATCCCCGGACAGTCAGTGACACACGCCAGCTCTGCACTGTCCATTCCATCTGTGCATTTTTTTATAAACACTATTGCACTAGTGTTGTAATTACTAGAATGTTATATTCGCAATAGGGTGCTCATAATGGTTAGAGCGTTCGACTCATTTCCGCGTCGTTCCGGGTTCAAATTCCGGATGGAGTCTTACGTTTCGGCGTTCATCCAGCGTCGTGAGGTGAACTCTGGAGTCTCGTGAGTAAAGAGTTCACGGTCAGACTCGGTCTAGAAAGCTCCTGATACGCTCCTTCGTGGTCAGGGTCGCGCTGTGGTGACCAACAGCCGTTCAGGAGACGCAGTTCTACCAGCTGCGGAGAGATGACGCATGGGCAGGCTCAGAACCTATCGGTCTCTTACGTTAGTGGTATTTCTTTTTATATTTGGAATATAGAATACATATTCGGAACATATACATTTTAAGACAAGTGGTCCCATTTTTTTTTGATATTTCTAGAGAAGAATTATTTTCAGATTAATTTGGCACAAAATTCGTTTCCATCTTGTAATGTATCAATATACAATTAAATGTTTTTCTTTTTATCATGTTTGAAATGTGGAACATGTAAGGTCTACTATGCCTATAATGAACATACTAATTTTGCATTTGAATATTTGTAATTTTAATTTTGATATGTAATATTGGCTCTTTCTGATAGAAATTAAGATTATCATTAATTTATTTTCTTTTTATGTTCAATTTGCATTAGTAGTCTGGAATGGAAGGTATGGTCTACGGTATCTACCGGATTTGTTACAATCATTGATTCTTCCAGACCCCAGATCCTGTGGGGATGTCAGCCTCAACTCCTCGAGGCTTTTCCCCAAACTTAAATGTTTTGCCATGTAAAGTTGATAGATACATTGCAAAACTACTAACATCTTCCCAATTTTGACTTTACACCCTGACGGAAAATCCTGGCTGAACCCCTGATTTATGTGTATTCCAAACCAGTATTTTCAATGAGCCTCGCCGGAGCTGCAACCGAACCCCGCGCAAACATAGCATGTGCGTTACACTTTTGGCATTGTCGTAAATATGTCTCAAAACTTTGCAGTTTCACTGGAGATTACGAGTATTTAATCTGACCACCAAGTTTGCAAGTTACTTAATGAATTTTTCAGTCACCCTCTATAGATTCGAATAGCCCTGAAAAAAATATAAAATTCAAAAGTCACTTCTATATTCCTGTTCGATTTGTGGAACTTAACTTTATAATGTGAGGGTATTTTTTACTTAGTTAAATTATATATTTTTAATCTATATTCCCTCTTCTTCTTCTTCTCTCCGCTTTTCTCTCTCTCTCTAGTTTCTGTGCCTGTGTCTAACAGACATCCATAGCTTTCAATTTTCATTGTGTGTGTTTAAAATTTCCCTCTCACCAACTTGTATCTATTGATTTCGTTTCGTTTTATTGATTTATTTTATCAATACTCTTACATGTATATTTAGAAATACATGTGCTATTGGCGTTTGCTGATTTTAGTATTGGAGAGACGAAGGAAAGAGAATGAGAAGGTATGTTTACTAGACACGATTATGGGATAAGAAGTTGCCATTTGGGTTGGCTAGCTACACAGCGTTTGCTGTCGACTTTTTTTTTTTGTATGCGACATGTACAATGTTCTCTGCGAGTATGTACTTTTAGAAGTGGGCTGACGCCAGCAGCGCTGAAATACACCACCAGTTCGTTCCTTATTTCCATTTAACCTACTGATATCTAACACCATGTAATCAAAAGCAAAGACGTATGAAATTTATTGCCAATCAAATGACCTAGGGTCTGCGGCGGTAGCCCATTGGCTCGAAGGTCCTGGGTTCGAGTCCCGGAAGGGTCATGGGTGTGGATCTTAACAGTTAAAGGCGAACCATGACGGTTAAAGTCCAAAGTTACTACACTGGCCCATATAAAAAAATAAAATCTGAAATTTATTAATATTATTATTGTTCTCCATTAGAATGTCAGCTCACAGTATAATCATAAAAGAAACCTTTCTAAGACTATGCACAATTAATGTACATGCGAGACTCACTTCAGTTGAAAGTCCACCGTAGATACATACTATCATTTGTATTTATATTAACAGTTAATTTGTTAGTCACGTTGTTTTCTTGCACTTATCAACAATGTTATTTTATGAAGTGTCAGTAATTACAATATTATTATATTTAAGCAATAACTTCATTTTGAGATTATGTTTTCCGATTTTCAAAGGAACCGTAAACGCGTTCCTTAGAAAGGATAGATTTGATTTTGTAACGTGAAATGAATATAAGCTTCACCTTTACTAGGAAATTTTAATCTAAAGAAGAAATCAATGAATAGTATTTTATTTACACGATGATCAATCTTAAGTTGGAAATTTAAGGTAATGTTAAAGCTAAGAGTATAATGTAGAAACAATTTACAAAAGTAACAACACATTATTCTACCGGTTTGAGAGTGAAATACCAGCTTTCATCTTTTTCTTTCAGTTTATTAGCAGTTGGTAAGAATTTTAAATACTGTAGAATTTGTCAAATTCTCCCATCTACCAGGAAGCATTTACATTCATAAAATAGTTAAGTAAATTATGTAATTTGGCGCTTTTCGTTGAAATGATTTGCAGCAGAAAGGAATTAGAACTTCGAATTTTATAATAAACAACTCGATTTATTTATAAATCTATCATTTGAAAAGCAATTTTGTACTACTAATTAATTGCGTATGGAATGTTATAACTTTTCTGTTTATAAGCTTGTTTCAAAAACTATTTCTTTGATAAATATTTTCTCATCATCCAGCAACGTTGTTCAGATACTGGTTACTTTTAGTTTAGATGCTTCATCTGCAACGCAATAATATAAAAGTGACGTTTAGTTTTTTCTGGATCCATAATATTTTCTTAGAAAAAGGAAAAGAGAATTAGATTCTTATTTACCATAAACTAATTTAACATATATTTTTAAGTACTCTTCCCCATGACCACTTTCGGATACCCATTTTGAAGAATTATTTCTTCTTTTCTTTATTGCATCTTCTGACGACGCTTTATTCCTTTTCCGTTGATCCTTACTTCTTCAATCATAAAAGTATTATTAGTCCATAAACATGTGGTAGTCACATGCAGACATGTACATATTGTATAAAGGTTGTCGTATGACTTTCCATCCATTCTTGTAAACATTTAAAAGGTCACTTTTTCCGTAATGGCGCTATCATCCTATAGCTGTCCCCACTGTTTAGGACACTTGGTTTCTTATTTTTGAGTGCCGTTTTAAGGAAGTAGTAGCGTATATCTATAGTATGAACAAATTACAAGAAATCGAATGAAATAATAATTTTAATTTCCAAAAATTACACCAGCCATTATCTTCGTGTTTGATGGTATGATCTTGAAGTTTTGAATGAGGGCGACCATCCTGTTCTCCCTCGATGATAGCGTGACTGAGTTTCATCTTTTAGTGATGACCGCATTTCTCGTCCCATGTTACCACAATTAGTAAAAAGTTGTCCTCCTTTGGAAATAGTGCTTTTCCATGGTAGAGATGTTTAGGCACATATCTGTCACACGTTGTACTGAACTCCAGCTTACTATGGCTATGATATATATTTTGAAAGCATCCATAAATCAGTTCTGCGCAATGTAAAATAGTAAGTGGCGCACTTTCAAAAAGCTGACATCAAAATTAGTTACTTTCTTATTTTCTGATTTAGCTTATATTTTAACTTTGAATGGGCATTTATGGTCCAAAGATATCACATCTCTGGTTAAGAGCATGTGACAGGCTTAGGTATATCTCCCTGGCCACCTCATACAAATGGTAAAATATAATAAATACTATACGACCTGAATGCACCCTTTAGCGATTTTAAACGGATAATTGAACAAATTTTAACTTGCTCCTCTGCCAGTGCTTATCAGCTAAGAGAACTTAACCCAATTGCCAATGGAACTCGGCGGGTTGACTCAAAATATTTTTATTTGTTTCTATTCAGCAAATAATAGTAAGCCCTTACTACACTTGAAACGTACAAACGTACATCCATTATTATGCTGTTGTTCATGTGAAACTCGCTCTTTATTTAAGTATCGCCAGTCAACACCAAGGACAATAGAACATACTGCAAATATGTTAAGGTATTCAGGACGATAAACCGAGCAGAATGAGCAATTATAAATCGATCTTAAAATACATTAACCATAGTTTGTGTTTATAATATAATTATAACATTGGCAAAAGCGAATAGTATGTATGGTTATGAAAAATGTTCTCCTTATCTATAGAAAGTCTCAGTTTCTGCTGGTGAATTCAATAGTCTGGTAAGAAAGGAAAGGTAATATTACACTTTGAAATGTCGAAAACTTTAATAACTGCATTTAAATCGGTTAAATTCTTAGATCTTCAGGTCGTAAAGATTATTCAATTTTTCATTTCCGACAGAAAAATCCTATGTTTGACCTTCGATAAACTGCTAACGGTGAACGGTCTGTGCTTTATTTATGTAGGGAAGTAAGTGTGAATGACTCTGTACCTATTAAAATTATGGTATTTTTAACAGATGAAGGGAAGTATGGGCAATATATGCATAAATAATAATAATCTATTATAGAAACAGCAGCCAGCATAACATTTCACTAGTTCAGTATAAACCATACTTACCACTTCGTGCTACTTTTTGGGAAGGAACGAGGTATATAGATGAATGTGAAGGATTATTATACTGTTCTAGTGATGGCTTTTGTTCTGCAGAAAAGCTTTATTTTGTTTGGGAAATAGATCGATGTACAGGGTATCCAAAAGGTCAACTAAAAATGTGTTTAGAACCGTAAAACTCAAAAGCTAAATGTAATATTTAGAACCTCTTTCTTTGAACATTTTCTGATACAAAAGTATTTTATATAATTTCGTTAACGCCATGTTCAGAGTATCATACTTGAACACAATGGATTTCATTGGAGTATTTTCCATGCACGCTGCAGAAGGCGGAGAAGTTTGCGAATGTCCACGTGATCGAACTTAACCTAGGGTAACAGACAATGTTTACAATGGAGAATTTATAGATAATAGGAACAACGTGTATACACAAGATAGAGAAAATAGGAATAGAGGAGTGCTTTCTGCAGCTTTGAAATATTATCTTGCAGAACATAATGTATAGAGAGAGAGAGAGAGAGAGGGAGATTTATTAATTTTAGTATGTATTAAATTAAATCTATTACATAGAACTTATAATATATTCATAGCATATAATCTTCTACAGGGCGAATAAATATGTATCGCTTTATCGATTTTCTCTCACTTTTCCTTTAACATTGCAGGTGGGATAAATGTTATAGATGTGTTATTCCTTTATTGAATGAAGATTTGCATCATCCGTCGCTAACCTGTCAGTGCTATTTTAAAAAAATATCAAAGATAGTATTAAGCCCAATAACAGATTATAATTACCGTAAAGCGGATATTTAAACTTATATTAAATGTTACATATACAAAACTGGGTAACTGACTTTCAATGTAGCAATGCTGATGAAGTTGTGGATAGCTTTTACAATATTTAAAACTCTGTCATATACAAATATGTACCAACGAAGAGAATATTTTAAAAGAACAAATATTCGAGTTCGTTTACATAAGAAATGATTAATGCACTAAAAAAACGGAATATTACAGGGAACATAAAAGTTAATCAGATTATAACTACAATATGTTTATTCAGTTGCGTTAACAATTAAAATGTAAGTTATCCGAGCTTACAAACAATATGTAACGCAAATAGAGGTTACTCTAAATAATAATGTTCAATTATTTTTGAACTTTATTAAGAGTAAAAAGCGAATAATAACTCTTCCAATTGTATGTATTACAATAATCAACAGTTAAATTCTACCAAATGAATAGCTGATAGTTTTGCGCGATATTTTAGAAGTGGATATCCTGCTAACTCCACTCCTTACGTTATTCCACATGGAGGTAACCTAAAAGTTTCTAATTGTCTATCAATTAAACAATCAGCAATTGAGAAATTACAACTTCTATTAGAAAGTTAAAATCTTCGAAGTCTAGTGACCCTAAAATGATTCCTACATAATTTCTTAAAGGATGTGCAGACTTATTAATAACACCTCTCTCATATATATTTAATCTTATTTTAAGAACGTCTACTTTTATCACAATATGGAAAACTAGCAAGGTGTGTCCATTACTTAAAATAATGTAATACAGATAAAATTGAAAATTCAAGCCAATATCTCTCAAATCAGTTCCTGAACATAAAATTTATAGTAGAACTTACAAAGATGTTAAACCATATATTTCCACATGTCAACATGGATTTTATTCTGGACGTTCGACAGTAACAAATCTAGTATATTTCATTGAAAGTGTATCAGATTGTTTTAATAATACATTTACAGTTGACGCTAAATACATAGATTTTGCAAAGGCTTTTGATAAACTCGACCATAACATAATACCTAATAAATATCAAATATGGGGTTTTCCACATACATTAATGTTAATTTGTTCTTATTTCCAAGGTAGGAAACAATATGTAGCATGTAGGCTAGTTTATTCTACAGTTTATCACATTACTTCAGGCATACCCCAAGACTCTAATATCGGCCCATTATTATTTTTAGTATCTATAAATTATCTTCCTGCCGTTACCACGTATTCAAGATGCCTGTAATATGCAGACGACATACACATTTATAAAGAGATCATACATGATAAAGATTGATTATTGCTGCAGGCAGATCTGGATAGTTGTCATAAATGGAGCATTGAAAATAGGTTGGCTTTTAATATTAATAAATGTGTATCAATTACGTTTCCTAAAATAGCCATAATTATCACTACGAGTGCAATATTGACAATATTGTAATTCTGAATGTTAGTTACGTAAACGATTTAGGTGTACTTGTGAATAGTAAATTATGTTTTATAGAACATATAGAAAATATTACCAATGAAGCATACAAGTCATAGGGTTTCATAAAAAACAATACAAGGGAGTTTAGTACGACAAAGGCTTGTGTCACTCTAAGATAAGGTAAAATGAATTTTATGGGATGTAAAAGCACTATGGCTTACGCCCTTATCGGTTGTGATACTCTGGTTTATAGTTTCGTTCTTAGTAAACTGAAATATGGGTCTATTGAATGGTCACCTTATTACAAAGAGTACGATAACAAAATCGAGCGTATTCAAAAAAACGTTTCTAAGATGTTTGTATTCCAAACAATTAATAATAGTTTCACCAAAGCAAATATGTCATACAATTAGTTATTAAATATATTTGATTATTCTTTGTTATCCGTAAGGCGTACTATTGCTTTAATGGCCTTCTTATTTAAGTTGATAAACGGTAGCATAGACGATCAAGGACTCGTGAGCCAACTAAGTTTCAGTGTTAAGCAAACAAAGTTTCGAATGAGAACTCTATTTTATATTACAAAAGGAAGAACTGAATCATTTCTTAGTTCACCTTTAATTAGAATGTGTAGAACTTATAATAATTTGTCAAAAACCAATACTGAATTAGATTTTTGTCCTCTTACTCACTGTATATAAATATAATTAAATTGTCTTGAGCAAATAGAAGAATCATTAGTAATTAAGTGCGTATTATGATGTAATATCAAAACTTGCACAGTTATATGTAATGAAATCAAGTTGCGATGCAAACATTTTATTTGCTTATTATATATAGTGTATATCTTGTAGTATAAAGGTGTATTAAGTGTTTTTATTTGTGTTCTATTTGTGTCTACAGGACTAATATCACATATTCAAGTATACCATTGAAATAAATTTTTCCTTCGTTCTTTATCTAGGCTTTGTATTTTAAATATTATCTATGCTGAATTGTCTTATATCATGTAATGGAACTTATGTAATCATATTGTAATAGGTACTAATATCCTGTAATATGTTACAAATAAATAAATAAATTTCTACCCACACAATTTCACACTTTCTTGGTAGATCAAGGCGCAGTTTACTTTGTCATTCATTGTTGACACATATCATGTTGACAATTCTCCTCCTCCCTGGTGCCCGTGTTCGTTTCTATGTATGTCAAAGTAACGTGTTAAGATAAGATAAAATGAAGTGTATTGTTGGTAACATCAAAGTAACGTGTAAATGATAGTTTATTTTCCAAGACGCCAGAATCCTTCAACCACGAGTCAGAAAACATGAGAAAATCATAAGATGTTAACTAACTGAAATGGATTTCGCAGTTTAATAATTTGTTTTTAAGAATATCAAGTTTTAGCAGTGCACAGATAAAGTAGTACAGATGTAGTACAACTAAGAAAGAAGCATATTTTAGCGAAGCTTCAAGTCTGAAGAACTCAGGAAAATAGTTGCTAGTCACCAATATGATTAAAAGTGTCACTGAAAGCTTCAATCTT
>JAGDQP010039720.1:0-17598 GCA_022664845.1 Lepisma saccharinum | reverse complement strand
TAACCAGTAATGTTTTGGTTTTTGAACATGACACACCTGGGGCAGCCCATATATATATTTGTGTGTGTGTGTGTGTAGTTTTAGGTGTGTGCTTCCCTGTGAATAATCGCTTTCCAAAGCTTATCACAATAGTTGGAAACCACAAAGAATATAAAATATACACCCACACCCACATATGCGCACCTTTCTGTATGTGAAGAGAGGATAAGAAAGCCGTATGAATAAATATGTGGTTAATTTAAGGCACAAGAATATTTACATTTCCAAAATGATTGATACAGAAAAATGACTTCTCACAAACTCAGCTAAAGTCTTTCATTTCGAGCCACGACGCTGGAAAATTATCTTTCCTTCTACCATACCAGATGATCTGAGGTGCACTTAACCTCCTATCAAATTGTGAATCACTTCATGTTGAAATGAAAAAAAAAACATGTTTATTTATCTTTCTTTTTGTATTTTCTATAAACTGTATTGTTTACTCATGAAGAAAATAATTTTCACATAATTGAAAATTGTAAAGAGTGTGAATGTTGTGTAATAGAGTCTGGAAACAATGGACTATCATAGTCATTTAAGTGTTTAAAACGCTATAAGAACAGAGGGTGGTGATGTTAAATATGAATCTACATACATATTCAGAGCTCTTTAATGATTTAGTCCAGAATATACAGCCGAAACGAGACGAGACGACCGGAGAATGGAGCACACTACACCACAAAGAGCTCCACGGATTGAATGATTCACCTGCTATTATAAGAATAATAAGGACACTACTAATTAATAGAGAAGGCAGTGTAGCTTGAATAGGAGGTAAACGAAAATTATATTCCACCGTAGTTGGTAAGCCGGTGGGAAAGATATTTATTGGAATACCGGATGGTCGTTCGGATGACAAAAAGAATGTCTGGTAGTTATATGTTAGTGATGATATCTGGCTTGATCTTGCCCAGGATATAGCCTGGTGGTGAACAATTTTTACTGTGAAAATGAATTTGCGAGTTCCGTAAGCCATAGAATTAGCTAGTTTATTTAACTTAAATTTATATTTGTTAGAAGAGTTAAAATAACTCCTTCTTAGGGAGCTACCTAAGAGTAAATTACAATGCTCTTGATATAAAATGAGCCAAATAGATGTCACAAGTGCTGTAACGGTATTCAATATTCTGCAGTACTTTGTGTTATACTTACATTATGCCGTTCTTATATCACGATTGTTTACTACCAATTTCGAATTAAGCATTTGGCTGACTGTTAACAAACATAGTATTGTAACACTAGACACTAGGAAATTTTAAGTTTCTTACAACAATCTAGATTTTTCACTGACTAAATACATTTCTGAAATGGTACACTGATGTTTCCAATGATTTCTATTTTCTCTTGAAAGAGTTGAAGATCACCTTCAACTCCATCATATAATACAATCTTAGAAGTAGCTATTTAATATCTGAAAATATTCTGTAAGTACAATAATACCTGTTCATTACGTAAAAACTTAAATTTTGTTTCGAAATTTTTAACCTGAGTACAAACAGGATGCTTATATTATGGTTGATAATTCAATCTATATTTCTCTACTTTTACTATAGTTTAGAACCGTTAATTTAAGTGGTCAATAATTACGTTTAGGAAATAAATCAGTCGCTCTCGGATCCGAAATCTGTTTCAATTTAGTAAGTCATTAAATTTTTGGGTCATTTAAGTCTATCCATTTACATTATTTTATTATTTCATTAGTTTTTTCTTTGTTCCAGTAGTTAGTTAACCTATAATGTAAACTTTACTAGAGCGATCGCTTTAAAACCCATTACAAAGAAGTTAATAATATGTGAATTGTTTCATCATCCTATATTATAGTTTATAAATATTCATACTAATTTAACTGTCATTGATAAATGGAAAATATTTAGCAGCGATCAGAAGAATTAAATAATGATACATAGAGTAGAAATATGTTAATTGCACATAACGATCACATTTCTCAGTTGCAAGGTATTCTGCAAAGAGAGACATATTTAGCAGAGTAAAAATCATGTTCGATATGTTTAACTCCTAATTGTAATCCAAGGCAATGTTTGCATATTTTACAAGGTTATCCAAATAATGTTTTAATCCCATCCCAGTTCGAGGCTAAAGCTTGTGACTTGACTAGAACCACACGGATATGTGTTATGTGCAGACTAGACCTAACTTACATATCTTATTGTAATCTGACCCAATCTGCCTTAAAATATTGTATATCGAACCTAAAATATCGTCACATATATTCATCCAACCGAATCTAATAAAATCTATCCTACTCTAACTTAATTTCACTTAACGTATCCTTACAACCCTTAACTAAATCTTAAGTCCCTTTACAGTCTGAAGAATACAGGTATTTACAATTCTTGAATATTTTCAGGCTGTTCAGGATTAATTACTTAAAGTTCGTAAAAAAACCTTAAAAATCCTCAAAGACTTAGCACAAGCACGACATAGCAAAAATATGACCTTATACTGTAATTTTTATATTCCAATCTTCCACGATATGATCTTAGGGGTGATTAGAAAGAAACTAAGTTTACTGATGACTTTTCATTACTTCCAGGAGTTTAAATAGTTTCCCCAATTCATGATTGGCATTAGATTCTGTTGAAAATAATGTTTCTGTTCGCTCCAGTGAATAATTTTGCTCCAATTTTGTTTCGCGTGAGAGATAAAAAAAAAAAAAATTATAATTGTTAGTTTAATTTTTCAGCGACATTTCGTTTGACTGTTTTAAAAGAAAAGTTATTGAAAACTTAAAGGCAAATTTATATAAAACACTTTTTTATAATTATGATAAGGTCAGAACTATTGATTAAAAAAAATTAACGTGGGAGCTAGTGTCTAGACTAATCCGGTTACACAAGTAGCAACATTTAACACAGTATGTCATGTTCATCAAGAAGGGATGAATTCTTCTAACTTGTCCTCTCCTGCAAGTGACATACAGTTGAGGGTCGCCACGTAGAGGTCCGTTCGAGTTGCCGTGTCGTTATCCTGGCAATCTACAGTCCAAACTCGGGCATTATGACCCTCTCACTTCCTGCAGAACTGACCGCTGCCGTTTCCAACTGCATTCCGTCCTCCGGGCAATGAGGGCACCGAGGTTGTTTCTTTACTTGTACCATCATGTGTAAAGAAAGGAGGGGTGCTGACATTTGACTCCTCACGCTGTCAGCTAATGCGGGTTGGTGAGCAACCCTTCCATGTTCGTTCACCAAGCAGTTGCTTGGGTACTAACAGGCCCCACGAGGTGAACGTAAGGATTGGACATTAGGCGTCTACCTGGTCGGATCCCTTAAGCCTTAGCAAGAGGAATTAAGGGGTCTCCTCCCAGTTAGGAGAAATTAAAAACATAAGAATTAGGGATGAGGTCATAGAGAAAGTAAACAAATTTAAATACGTGGGAGCATGCGTAACAAGCAAAAATGAGGTCACAGAAGAAATAAAAAGTCTCTTAGTATCGGGGAACGCATGTTTCTATTCAGTCCAAAAACTTCTAACATTGCGATTAATATCAAGGAAATTGAAATTAAAAATATGCAGAACGGTTATTCTGCCGGTAATACTTTACGGTTGCGAAAGTTAGAGTACGACCCTAGCTGATGAACATAAATTACGTGTATTTGAAAATAAGGTTTTGAGAAAGATATACGGGTCGAAACGCGAAGAGATGACTGGAGAGTGGAGGGGACTGCATAATGCAGAACTTCACGGACTGTACGATTCACCAGATGTTGTAAAAATAATGAAATCGAGACGACTAAGGTGGGCAGGCCCTGTAGCTCGGATGGGGGAAAAACGAAGATTATATTCTATCCTGGTTGGAAGGCCGGATGGAAAGAGGCCATTGGGAAGACCGATATGTCTTTGGGAGGGCAATATTAGAAGATATCTTCGAGAAGTAGGTGTTCGTGATGAAAACTGGTTTGATATTGCCCAGGATAGAATCCAATGGCGAACGTTTGTTACTGTGGCGATGAACTTGCGAGTTCCGTAAGCCATAGAGTTAGTTAGTTAGTTATACTCAAATATCCCCGGTCTACCCTATCATTGGTCATTGGAAATTTGATGTCACAGCAAGTTTTTATCAAACAGCAAAGCACAGGATTTTCCAGAAACATAAACTCACGAGAGAATATTTTATTATTGTTATTGTATGGCCATATAGTAACTGAAACACTAAACGTGTTTCACCACGTGATCAAAACACCTCTGTGACGTAACGTGAATCAACCTCATACAGTAGACGTAAAAAGAATAACTTGGCCGCTAAGGAAGAGGCATTGCTTACTGCAGGGTTAAGTCTATTCTGAGCAGGCCCTACTCTAAAACGTCGTGCATTGTCTTCTGATTAGCAATTACGTTATTTTGCGTCTACTGCAGTAATTACCTACACCATTATTTTCAATCTCGTACTTTATTGGCATTATCGCCTACTGGACATGATTGTGATAGGGCACTTTTATTCCAGAGCTGGATAGAATTATGGTATTTATGCTGGCGAAAAAAATCTATGTCAACACTGTAGCCTAAGCTCCAGCGGATAGTTCCAATAACGAAACATGTTTTCTGTTCTAAACGAACTTGATATTTGGACTAGGCAAAAGTAAATACATTTTTAAAAATGTGCTGTTTTTCCACTTTTGAGCTATCAAATATAGACCTACAAGATGTGTTAAAATCCGTAAAGGACCCATCAGCCTATGGTTAAATATGGGTCCAACTACAAACCCGGCCCCAGTCTTCAACGAGGAAAGGGCCCCAACTGCCAAACATAATGAAAAAGGGCCCCAACATAATGAGAAAAGGGCCCAGGGTCACAACTGCACAATGTAATGAAAGAAGGGCCGAAGGCCCCAGGTGCAAACTAAATCACAGTTTCCAATAATAAAAGACCATAGTGAAAGATGAGCCTAGCCACAAATCCAGTAACTAAAGAGCCCTAATGAAAAAAGTTAACTTACTGATGGAAGAGGGGTGTATGTTGGCAGCATAATAACCAGTGACCTACCGAATTATTTAGCTTCCTTCTGTTTTAGCTTTTCTCTCTTTCTCTTTCTTTCTTCATTATTTTCATTATTTTTTTTCCTAGCTTCCCTGGCCAGTCCGTCCCTGGTTTTGTATAAGCTTTCCATAACAAGTTAATATTTCTTCTTAGAGTTAGCTACATAAAAACGAAAGAAGTATCAGTTCTAAAAGTGAAACATGGTGTAACTCAACTACTTTACCGCTACATTTGTAATACGTAAACACTCGAAACACATTTTGCTCAAGATGCATAAGTCTCTTGAATGTATGTGCCTTTAAATTATGTATATTTTGAAATTCTACGGCGTACTATGAGTCACGTTCATGTCTGAACGCCTTCAAATTAGGAGGGGCGCAGTAGTCACAACTGGAAACCTAATCGCTTGGTTCATTGTGGTAAAGGACAACCTTATTCAAGGGAAAGGAAAATTAATGTAGATCCGAAACCATTCTGCAACGATCCAGTACGTATATTTTATATTACAACTTAATATGAGGGCGGATATTACTGGTAATGCATTGGCAGCGTAGTTACAGACGTATCTGGGAATCCTATAACAATAATCAACATTAGTTAAGATTGAAACGTTCTATAAACTGTATGAGATTACTAATAATTTTTTTTTCAAAGAATTAGACATCAATCACTAACAAAGTAAAGCTTACCAATATAAATCTAGAAGTCAGGGAGGTATTCAGAAAAAGTTACTTCTACGTATAACACACACGCTCTCTTAATAAACACAGAGAGGTGCGGTGGCATCGAAGTGAATCGCGCGTGATAGAAGAAGGTTGTGAGAAACCAACGAAGACAAACCTTGTCAACATTACTTGTTAGAATTTAAGAGGGTAGCCGCAAAGCTGGTTTCTCGGAGAGATGTTAAAAATCATTTTCCAAAACAGGAGAATTGAAGCTTCCTGGTCCTGTATTAACTAGATCTCTAAAGTTATGTACCGGTAACAACTTAAAATGAGGAGAGGCTTTGAAATATGCTTATATCAACCCGAGAGAGGAAATTTTAATACGAAATAACATGGGAAACATTTTGCAGCTCTAATATAGCTTGTAATATAATTTTAGCTTCCCATACGTATTTTCTAACGTAAACTAATATAATGTTACTTAAGCAGCAAAGAAGCGTCTTATAAATTAAGCATATATTTATAATGATACCAAATCAGCTTAGATAATTAGTTGCACTTTTGAAACCACTGTAAAATGGAACCCATATTCATTTCTAATACTGATGTAGTACAATTATCATATTAATATTCTTATTGTTTGTAGATGTCGCAAGTGCTGAGAACCTTATAAATCTATTACACTATTTGGTGCAATGAAGTCCCTACCTGTTCAGAATCTATTGAGAAGTATAAATAACGCTCTAAGATAATATTTTGCTCAAATTTTACAAAGCTAAATACGTTAAATTGAAGCTGAAGTAAATAAAAGCTTCTCAACAGAATCTAACTTCAAAATTCGTTTAACGAATTTCAGCAGTGTTTCACAACTGTCTCATTTGTGTGATGGTTAAAATTTATTTTGAAAACACTTTCGAGATTATCGCGTTTGTACCTTCGTGAATTTATGCTTGTACTCTCTTTGCTAGAGTTTATTTATTTCGGAACTCAGTTAGGGAGCATTCCGGCTCAATTTCAGCACTGTGTATAATGTTATTAACTAGGCATTTCAGTTGTGGATACATAATTTTATTTTTATTATCTTCTGATAGGTAAAAGGTAGATATAACTCTGTATAATATATCGCGAGTTATCATATAATGTACACGACTTATATGAAGGCTCTGAATGATTTAGCGTTACTATCGACAAACATTTCACTGTTAGATATCCAAGCTAGTGGGTATAACAGACATTTATCGAATGGGTTATTGGTCTACGCGCATTCTAATCGTGGGCAACAGGGGCACCGTTTGCTAATGAACGTTAACAGTCTGAAAGTTTATCCTTCAAGAACGTTTTATTACTCAATCATTTACATATAATCACACTTATTATTGATCCCCCAAAGTGGCACAGTATGGCAACATCCACTTAAGGAATGGTACAGCATTTGCTATTACTGCAATTAAGTTTCTTTTTTTTAAATTCAATTTATTCTTGTATCAGCCTTCTGAATCTTAATGTTAATGAAAATATGTTTCTTTCATAATTTGTCATGTTATAAATGGCATATTTTAAACTGAACCGTATTTTTTTAGATGCATCTTGTATCAGTTGCTTCAAAACTTCTGCTTAGGCGTGAATGAAGAATCAATGAAGATACAGATTTCGACAGAGATATAATCATCCACTGATAAAAGGGATTTATTTCCAATTCACTAGAATGATCTTCATGTTTAATCGCATTGTTCACACGAACAACGTTCAAAACATCATTGCTTGTCAACAGTGACGTAATGGCGGCACAAGCTTTATTAGATACTAGTAATGTGATATCGATTACTACTTTTCGTAGTAAAAGTGGTATTATTTCCAAGTGTTCTTAAGAAGTGGGAAAACTTTATCTGTTGTAATATGTTCGTTCGAAGATAAACGTTGTTAGTGAAATCAATATGTTTGATTTCGTCCTGTTTCTTCTTAAATGTTGTTTTTGTTGCTTATGCCATTGTTGGTATGAGACATTCAATAGTTTCTAGAATCGCCTGATATATTAGATGTTGTCCTCCTGACATTTAAACATAAAATAAGTTTTCTTGACGTGACCATCCGTAATATTCATTGAAAGCCAGGAGTGTTTACATTTAAAACATTTCCTGGTAGCTCTGAAAACAATATGATGGCGTAGTCAATCAGGTTTTATGAATTTTCAGGCGGTCTTGAAATGAAATACATATGAGGATGTTAATACTTGAGCTATGAAAAATCGTGATGTTTCCAGGCTTTTTGCTTCCCGTAATATTAGTTTGCAAATATACTATAACAATACGAAGATAGAGGTGCTGTTTCAAATATTTTTTGGGGAAAATGTACGCAGTGAATCTGAATTTGGATATATGTTGTGGATGATATGTATATCAGATCCCAGGGATGTCCATAGTTTATTGAGGGATATTTTGGGAATGTAACTTTCAGCTGCTAGAAACATATAGCGTACCTTTTGTTATTTGAACGTTCTATAATCTATGTAGAACATTTACATTGTCATAAAAATAATGTGGGACGAACTATTTAAGTTATGTAATATCCCAATTTCTATAAAATTTAAGACATCTTGTCTCCAGTAAATTTTTAGAGATTAACCAATGTGATAATCTGAAGGACTAAAAACATTGATTCCTAATACAATGGGAGTTGCAGATATTAAGTTATGTAATCATATTGGAATGTTTGAAGGTTTTATAATCAAAGGAATTTGTAAGGATCTTGACGTTGAAGTTAGAATGAACGTAGATAACAACATCGACGTTTAAAAGTATGCATTTGAAAAATCACACAGAAAGGCAACAAGAGGAGCTACCACTTATGCGCGCACGTTTTTTTTAGTCTTTAAATAAGTTTAATATGAAGAGTTAACTCTTGTTTCGTTAGGACTAAGAAAATATCTAAATCACGCTTAAACCATGTAGTATGTTCCTTTTAAAATAAGTTAAGTAATCAGAAGTACATCACTGAAATTTTCTAATGCAATAACCCACAAACTTGTGACATCATTTTTTTTGCGACTTTGAATTATTTTCTATTGTTGATTGTTATATGAATAGTTTATTTGCCATAATTTGTGTAAAAAAATAATATTTTTTAAAACAATCATGAGCTTTGTCTCTCTCTTTTGGATGTCGGAAATTTGAGTTTTTGAATAAGAAAACCTAAAACGAAAAGGCATCAATCATTACTTTAGAAGTTCTGTTAATCGGTGCATTTTCAAAAACATGTAAAGCACTCAGATAAATATCCCATAAGCTAAAAATAGTGTTCAATATATCTAATATAACGTATAGTATATATATTATAACGCGTTGCATTTCTAAAAAACTACTATAATATTCCGAACCCAGAATATAGTGATGTGTAAAGGAAAAACAGATTGCAAATCACTTCAAAACAATATAGTCAATTGTCATCGTTCAAATCACTGGAAAGTGAAAGCTATATTGAATTAAGTATAATTCATTCCAAGTAGATGTCACAAGTTGGCAAATGAGACTCCAGTCGTCGGATTCATACGCGCAATAGCATATTTAAGTATCTAAAGTTTATTGGTAACTGAAACGTTCTAACACAATCATTTACTCGAAATTAAGAAAGATAAATCCTTTAAATTGAAAGTGAAATAAGTTAAAAATTCTCGAAACAATTTAAGTTTGTAATTTATATAACAAATATTAGTACTTTCTCCGATCTGCAAAATGTATTGAATAATTTTGTGTTGGAAGGGTTGAAGATAATAATCTTCGACTCATAAATGAAAGTAAAACAAAGGCTTGAACTTGGTTATTTAATCTATAATTCTGCGTTACAAGTAAATTAGTAGTTGAATATGTTACATACAAAATGTATTTGCGCTCACAGGAGACACACGTATATCTTTGGAGATGTAAATATATTATAAAAGATATATATCACAATCTTGAACACCCTGGAAATACTGAGGGAGCATTTTTAGTGTTATCCGCTCTTGCGAATACCTGGCAAATGAATGGAACTTGTCTTGGGAATGAACTCTTCAATTAAAAATCACGTATTATAATGTTTAGCAAACATATTATTTGTACGGGAGGAGTTACGTTCTCTCACTATCTTAGAGAACATTGCATAAATATATTTCGCGAATTGGTGTCTTTAACAAACAGCTGATTAAAATTAAACTGGATGCCGCTAAGTGTAAATATGCATAACTGACTCTGACCCTACTAACTTCCGTTAACCGATGATCACTAATCTAAGTTAATCTACGAAAAATCCAAGAGCACAATTATTATTAATAATAAGTAATAAGATATAGAAATTAATTTGAAATTATAAAAACGAAACAATCCTATTCTCTTCGGGATTTGAACCCGGATCCCTTTACTCAACAAGACGATGCCTTAACTATTCACCCGCGGCAGCACTGTGCACGCAGTCATCTGGAAATCTTATTTACACTACAGGTGTGTAACGTAAAACGCTATGAGATTTGATTGGCACACGTGGATGACATGGCCTGGCTTCATATTCTGATCAAAAAGAGCTCACAAAAATGTATTGACGTGATTTTGAACTAAGGAACTGTGTACCAAATACACATTTTCTTTCATCTATTTATGATATCGGTTGTTAGCTATACAAACTAACCAACTACAACCTGTAGCTCAATGACAAGCAGTTCCTGATAATTTACAACATAACATGGCGGCGGTTGATTTAACCGTACAAGTGGAAATGTTTGGAATCAAAGCTTGATATCTCTTGATAAATAGAACACAGAAAGAAAAGAAAATGTTTTCCAAAATATGCTTTAGCTTAAGATTTTATAATGTAATAAAATTTTTACCAGAAATGTCCATTATGTAGTCGATTTTTGTCAGGACGTAAGAATATAAGGAAAAACAAATCAATTGTTTATATCAATATAGAAAAGAACAAAGTTTAGTAAATATGTTATTCAAATTCTACACTTTTAGCTAAATATTCCACTGTTAAAATGAGATAAAATAACTTTATTTTAATTAATAATCAATTATTGATTCACTTTTTAATTTATGTTTGAAATAACCCCAAAACAGAAGGTCATTATGCATTTTGTGCTAATGACGTTTTTATTTTTTTATGTAAAAAATGAATCGTATACGTATTCCAAGAATCGACTATACTAATCAAAATAAAGTCACTGTTTGTTTCAGTGTTTACTACTGGGTATGACATAATCGTGGAATTTCTTTACTTCCTTATTATGTTGAGCATATTACGTAATACAGCGTAGCTACGTTTTGTTTTTATACACTGGTTACAAAATGAATTGAAAATATAATATAGCATTAATAAAATTCGGCTTCATATTTATTAGTAAGAATATATTTTTTTTTCCTTGAATGGAATTCATTTGTTATGAATTGAAATGCGTCGTCATATCAACAATCTAAACGTCTAAATTGTAATGAATGTTTTGTGGTATTGTGTTGCGTTAGTCAATTGAGGAATAGTTCTAAATAAATTTTAAAAATATTTGGCCATTGTAGATGTATAACAGCCGGGGCCCTCACCCTTCAAGTTTGACAATGTTTCAAACAATAAACAAAATAATCATTATTGGATTATTTGACGATTAAAAAGAGCTAGAAGCGATATAATGTTTATCGCTCTTAGTATAATTCGGAAGATAAAAACCCAAACATTTGGGCCCTTTTTTAACATATTAGAGGTGTTCGGAAGTCTGAAAACAATTCCGTAATTCGGAATTCCATGAATTCCAGAACCAAGTTTCCCGAAATATTCCGAATTTTTGAAATTTCGACACTCCGGGATTCCAACTGTTCGACATTCCGAAACTTTAACTTTTAGTGTTTACATAAGCTACTATGCAATTGCATAGTCAGAATTCTTCGCATTGCATTATACCTTTCGCTAAGACTGTTTTTAATTGTTATCAAAACATATCGTCTCAATACGTACTCTACCTGGCTGCAGATTTACAAATCTAGACTGTCCATCTTCAAGGTCAACAGTAGTTTTTGATCATTTTTTGACTATGTCCAAAGACGACATTTCAGAATTCCGGAATGTCGGAATTCTGATTTTTCGAAATCTCAGAATCGCAATAATTGGCATTGATATTTCGATATTGGCCCTGATTTCTATTTCGGAATTGCGAAAGCCGCTACCACACACAATGTTGGGATGGCTCTAATCGAAGAACAAATTTATTGTTAATAAAAAACTTAATAGTTCAAAATGCTCTATAAGAAAAATTGTATTTATTTGCTCCACTTCATTTCAGAATTTGAGTCCACGAAAGTTCTAAGTTATATTAATATGAGTTTGTTTTACGCGTATTTTAATTTAAAGGGATTATATTTTTCATTTTATTACAACTTTTAGGCATCTCAGGATCAGTTCGGGATAGGTAAAGGAGATAATGTTGAACGGAAGTCGGCCAGAGCCCCACTGATCGGTCGTGGCTCAGTGGTAGAGTCTTGGCTTAACATACAGGAGGACGTGGGATCGATCCCATCGGCTCAACACCTTGACTCGAGCTTTTCCAGGATATTTCCTCAGTTACAATCAGGCAAATGCTGATTGTGCTTTCAACCTAGACCTTGACCAAAACTATCCGCATCCTTTCCCCTCCTCTGTCCCACCCTGAGTCTCTGATACAGTGATTCTACAGAGATCTTCCCTATTGTGGGAGTCTTATTCCCAAATCTTCGAAAACACCCACCGACTATTAATTTGTTAACAAAATCGAGTGAAATCGTGCAAAATTCCACTTACATCTTTCTAGTCATGATTTTACATCCATCTAAAGTTGAATGTAGAAATCCCTTCTTAGACGCCTAAAACCCATAAAAATACATTCAGCGAGAACCTAGTTTTAATGTACCATCTCTGCAATTTCCTTGAAATGGGCTCGGAACTACTCCATTCAATGGATCTGGCGGGAATTGAACGGCAACCACACACAGACAAAGCGAGCGCGCTAACCTCTCGGCGATCCCGAAGTCCATGGGGTGGGCCCCTTCTAGAATCATTTCCAGGACTTTCCGATTGCTAAGCTAACGCTCTATCTTCTGAGATACGGTCTCTTCGCTGCAGTTTTAGTAAGGCAACAATGTATATATTATGATTGTCCGAAGTATGCAGAAAGGGCATATTATAGAATGTATTTCGTTTCCGTTCCAGTCCACTGCTATACATTATCATATATCTCATACGTCACTTGAAAATAATCTATTCAAATTCATATTTCTACATTGTTTTACTATTTTCCATTGTGTGTTTACCCACTTGGAGGAACCCGGAGATCCGAGCACGTTTTCGCATCCAAAATAGAACCATCTTGTAGTCGTTTCATGCGTGAATATCGAAAAAGGGGAAACTATACATCTTAGTCTTAAGTGATACAATTATTTAATTTTTAACTCTAGAAAACTACTATTAGTTAATTTAATTTACAAAAAAATGCAATACAAACAGAATAATGTTACATAATACAAGTGGCAGTACAGACAATAGCCAATAGTATCTAAAATACAAGAAATAACGTTAGTGGAAAGTTTATTTAAGTACATAATACGCAGTTTCTAGGAAAAACAATTTGACCGTTTTGTCTACATGAACAAGCTTAACCAATTTGCAGTTGGAGAACTGATGTTTGAGGACGATTTTTCGTAACATGTTACGCATTACGGTGTGTTATTATGTAATATCAAAGTACAATGTTTTACGTTTCTATGTTATCAGCTTACAACAGTTAGTGAATCAAGTTGTTATAAGATGAAACACTGCATATCTTGAAATTAATATAGCCAGTAATGAATATTGAAATGAGTATAAATGAATGAGTAGAATCAGAGTTTCACATTACATTAGAAAGTGAGCAGTCAATATTTGTGTTGATTGATTATGTTTACCAAATTAATTAATTAATTACCAAATTTAATTGTATTAACTTGTTGTATAAGAGATAGTAATAAACAATCTAGCCATTGCTTAAAAATAGCTATATATATAAGCAGTTCTACTTTAACAACCAAACGTGTGAGATGCAATAGTGCATCGGTTGAATTTAAGAACACATATCGACATCAAGGATTTTATGCAGATGGATTCTACGATCGTAAGTCCAATTAAGATGATTTTAACGTATCATTAAACATTAACAAAAACAATGGTGGAACTAATATCGGCAAATTGAAGTAGGACCTATGTTGTGATGTGATTTAATTTGGATTGAACGATTCGCATATTATAATGCTAATAGTTGATGTAACTTTATATTTTTGTTGTGTAGTTATAAATATCTTAGATAGTCGAGCATTGAATGGAATTTTACCCAAGTAGTCCGATGATGTTTTATCGTAAAATTATCACATCAAAGCTATTTCTAATCATTATAGACTCATCTATGGAATAATAAAATTGTTCTGCATATAATTCCCAGTAAAACAATGAGTTAAATAGGTACTAATCGGAAACGAGGGATATTTTAAATATATTTAGAGCTCCCTCCACAAAAAATATATTAAATTTACAAGACAGACTATGATTTAATTAATTCTAGTATATAGAGGATGCTTCCTGCTAGTAGATGTCACACGAGTATTCGAGTTTGCAATATGACATTATGCTTTGCACACAGAATTGTAATTAATTTGTTTAGCATAAAATTACCCAAGTATAAAACGTTAGAATTTAGTGGATTAGCAAAAGTTTAAAAGAACTAAACTGTTAAAATAATTTGAAATTAATTAGGTCTTCTCAATACATTTCATTTTCAGAACTTAAATAAATTTCTTGTGGTGTGGTTCAGTGTAATTTACATACTAGGGTATATTTTCTCTTGCAAGCGTTGAAGGTTGCCTTCAACGCTATAAAATGAAAAGAAGTAAAGAATTGAAAATTATGCTATGTGTCATCATTAATAGGTGAAAGTATTGGATCCTAAAATGGACCTACAAATTAAATACAGTAGACCCGTGGTAATGCGACCTCCGATGGTTCGACTACTCGCCTAATCTGATCATATGGCCTATACCTAAATACACTACTGGTCCCTAATTTAGATTTATATGTCACTTTAAAACACAATTTAGTACGTACTTTGATTACATATTACTTGTAATATTAGTAGTTTGATAACAATTTCTTGGGCTTCCCTGTATTCATTTAAATAGTTTCTCTCCCTAGTTTCGACCGTTCGTTTGCCAAAATTGTGTCATTATTCACATATGCGACGCATTAACGGGTTCCAGTATGTACCATTTATAAATAGGAAAATATAGTCGCATTTGGTGTATTGAGTCGGGATACATGTGTGACTTAGCTTGTTTATAACTATGATATTTCATAACTTTGAATAAGTTGCTTATGATAGGTACATTCAATAGTTCCCAAAGATGTAATTTTATTGAAAAGAAAATTCCGAATCAGAGTCGCATTAGAAAATCTTCATACATCTTCAAAATTGTTTTTCTTCGTTATACCACATTAAACCTCTTGGCATATTTCCTGAATAATATATATAATAGTAACAGCTATTACATATAATTAAATTAACTTAGTAAGATCAATAACTCCAAATTTGCTTCAATATGCCTATCTAGATAAATATACGGACATACAACATACTATTACAACAAAAGGCTTATAACAATAATGAAAATGTTACAATAAGTTAGACTCACTGTTTCATTCAGGCATGCTTTCGTGCAGTTAGCCAATCCAGATATTTTAAACCGCTGGTCCAATTACTTATACGTAGTATATAATAGCACATTCTATGTTATTTTGAAGTTCACTAAGGAAGTATGTCATATGTGTAAGAACATTATAGTTATTTTATATTTTAGTGCATTGGAGTCAATATATATTATTTGTAATTTTTCGTGAGCCCCACAAAAGCCCTCCGAATGAGATCTTCTGAAAGAAACACTGTTTAAAATTCAGATTAAAGTGAAATACTATCATACAATTGTAGAAACATTTCTGTGTGATGTGTTCGACAATCAGATTAGGAAAAATATATGATATGATTTATCTGGTCCTTGAAATTTTTCGAAAAGACAGAAATGAGTTGAGAAGTCACAAATTGACCTCCGATCTCGCGAATTATTTACAGAATAATTTAATGTTCTTATTAAAGAAATGTCACAGAATTAACTACATCTACGTAGGAACTACAGAGATTTTTATGATATTTTATCTACGGTACTCTACGCTACACACTATAGACCAGTGTCCTTCCTAGATCAGCATCTTTCTGCAGGCAGTACTTCTAATTCATCCCAAGAACTTTGTGAAATATTGTTGAAGAAATTAATAAATACATGAGAAAATGCCGAGAAGGCTACTTCTGAAAGTTTGGAAGAAAAGCAAATAATTTTAACATCTTGAGCAGATTGATGTTTAAGATTCATTGATTCATACATTGGTTCGCAGATCTGGGAGTCCTTCAAATTAAAACAATTATATTGTCATGCAAATCAGTAGGTTGTTCAGTCATATCGAAAGGCGAAGTGTAGAATATTTCTGAATATGAGTAAGAGTACAGGTATTAAAGTGTTTCATGTGTATTGTAAGCAATGAAAATTCGCTTCAATTAGTAAACATTACTAATTTCAGTTGGTATATACAGTTGAATGTGCGAGGTTCTAAACTGTAAGGTACGAGTATATTTGTATACTCAAATTTTCTTTCCTCTCGGGATCACTGAGTGTGGTGGAAAATATTAAGTTCAAAATAAAATATTTTGGAAGATACATACACTACCGGCCAAAAGTATTGCATCAGCTTTGGAAATGCTGTTAATTTATAGATAATAATAAGAATTGTTACTAATTTTAAATTAATATGTATTAATGTTAATTCTAAATCATAATTAATGGCTTTTAAAATTGGAAAAAGTAAAATTACTGAAATCAGTAAAAATGATTTTATAATTGTTTTCAGCTGGTGCGATTATCAACATGAATATTTGTTTACATACAAAATAAAGGGTCATTGAAAATATGGAACTACTTCACATTATGCTTATATGTATCGATTTTCTATCATCTCCGCCTTTCACTGAACAGTGTACCTACAAATACCCATAAGCGAAGAAATGACGGTTTTTAGTGAATAAATACCAGCTTGTTCATCGTTTCTATTAAATATATGGCCAGAATCTGCGAAATTGGTAATGAAACACGTGCAGTGATCGTCGAATTAAATAATTAAAACTTTCTAAGCAAAAGATCGCATAACAAGTGAAAATACATTAATCTACCGTTGTTTTCACCATTCAATGTTTCAACGAAACTCAGTGAAATTCTAATCGCCGACATTCTGAAAGACCAGGAGTAACCTCAGACAATGAAGATATATTTATAACAGTAACGAGGAAACGTCAACAAACACTCAAAGTCGCAGAAATTCGAGAACAAGTTATTTCCACCTAAGAAACAGCCGTATATATTACTACATTGAAATGCTGTCTTTGAGAACACAGTTTAAAGGGATGGGTTATAGCTAAAATATCACTTTTGAGAACACAAAATCAAATTAAAAGATTACAATGGGATTAAGAACATAAAAATTGGTCATTAGAACAGACGTATAAACTGCTATTAGTGACGAAAGTAAACTCGATCCTTTTGAAGATAAACGCATAAAATTTGTTCATTGACTTCCTGGAGAACATATGATAAAGCAATTCATTAATCCAAATATAAATCATGGTGGTGGATCTGTGATGTTATGGGGCTGTTTAACGGGTGAAACAGTTGGTGGTATATTAAAAATTGAGGGTACAATGAAGAAAGAGGATTATTGTCGCATGTTGCAAAGCAACCCTATGCCCAGTGGCAAAACACTTGCAGGTCAGGGTTTTTTTTT
>JAGDQP010039719.1:0-17599 GCA_022664845.1 Lepisma saccharinum | reverse complement strand
ACGGTCGCATACAAACATGGAGTAGATCAGTTCTGCAAATGCGGGGGATGGGGAACTACCCGAACTGACCCTATTACAGTTGTTGGGTGTGCTTCTGAACCAGGTCCTAAAATATTTGCTTTTAATATTATATTCTTCTTCAGACAATAAATGATTAATTTATTCATCCTTCACATAAGTTTAATTCAATTTTTTTTGTATTAAATATGTAATTACTTGCAAGGCCCCAAAATACACTCTCTCCTGAGAATTCCATCACATTTCAAAGTTAGCGGAAAAAATATTCGATGAGTTTTCCTCTGGATTGCTACAAACAACTGTTTTAATATGGTGAAACGAATTATATCTGACCTCAATAAAACGCCGAGTGGTAGTGTTGCTTACGAGACGAGACTGAGCCTGTCTCGTCTCGAAAATGTCTTGTCCAGAAATTATCACGCCTCGAAGTCGTGAATATTTTATATTATGTTAGTGCTGTCTCGTCTCGTTTTCCATATACATTTCTCTGCCTCGTCTCGGCTCGTTGGCAACACTACCGAGCGGCCTCAGCGAAGTTCGTAGAGTGTTAGCTTAACAATCGGGAGGTCTTAGCCGCAACGATCCCAGCAGCCGTCTATCCTGACTGAGATTTTTTCATAATTTTCCTAAGTCACACCTAGTAAATGATGGGATTGTACCTACTAAGGCCTGGCCATCTTCTCCCCCATCGTATTCCGACCTGAGCTTGAGATGGCTAAAACGTATACATCAATTCAGATTCCTTCAGTAAAATATTTCGAAATATTCTGGCTCAAAATACCGGGTGGTTACAATTAAAGTGCCGCTATTCACGGCGGTCCAGCGCGAACTGTAATCAACGTATTACGTTGAAATTCGGTAAATATGCTAATGATACCATGCGGAAGCTTCCACCAGGGGAAGTGGCGCTGTACAGGTAAGAAGCACGTGGGAACGGTACTGAATGTATGGAGTGGACGATTATCTAGCGCGAAGAGGTCAAACATGTTAGATAAATGTAATGCAAACAAGATGAAGGGAAGTTAATGGTAACAAATGGGGCAAAGGGAACAACTTTAGGAACAATGTGAGGGGAACAAAAAGTGACACTTGATTGCCAGTGAATGGTAAGAAAAGGTGCAATGGGAAGAACTTTATTAACATGTGCGGTTAGAGTGAACAATTTACATAACATGCTCCATACGTCCACCAGAAACATCGACGACATGTTGCATCCGCACAATGGCGTGCGCAACAGTTGCTCGAAGCATTTCCGGCGGAATTGTTGCTAATGTCGCCTTATGCTGCCCTTGAGATCAGCCAGCGACTGGACATTTCCCTACTAGACTCGCGCTTTCAGATAACCTCACAGCCAGAAATCACAGGGATTTAGATCGGGGTATCTTGCTGGCCACGCATCTGGAAAATCTCGGGAGATGCTGCGATCCGCAGTGAAGATTTCACGAAGCAGATCTTTCACGTGGAGACAGACGTGCGTTTTTGCCCCGTCTTGCATGAATACAGTAGTCTCCAAACAGTTTCGTTCCTGTCACGCAGGAGTCGCATGTCGCACTAAAAGGTACCTATAACGTGCCGATGTCACGGTACAGGTCACAAATCCTGGGGGTCTCATCTCCTCAAAGAAAAACGGACCAATAATGAACGTTGGTGTGAATCCACACCACACAGTCACGTACGTAGAGTGTAATGGCTGTTCCTGCATAGCATACGAATTATCCGAACCACATACCCGACAGTTGTGACTTTTCACTGCACCCTCTAGTGTAAAATGCGTCTCATCAGTCCACAGGATAACCCACGGCCACATGTCATCCACTTCCATCCGTGCCAAAAACCGAAGGGCAAACGCAAGTCGTTGCTGCGGATCTTGGAGTTTCAGTTGCTGTACAGTGTGAATCTTGTAAGGATACCAGTGTAAAATGGCCCTAAGAACTTTCCTTACTGTTGACCATGGGATGGCCAATTCCCGTGACACTGCCCGAGCACTGGAAGCGGAATATGGAGCACGTGCTGCGTGGTCCACAAGAGCCACAGCAACCTCTTCAACAACCTCTGTTGGAATGGGTCGTTATTCTCTTCCTGGGGCAACACTCAAATCACCCGTTGTCTCGAATTTCAGTACCATCTTCTTTAAGCCATTTCTTGATATCGGTCCTATTCTAATTCCTTTCAGACGCCGATATTCCCTCAATGTTTCACTTTAATTACTCCCGTTCTGATAGACCAATTTTACTAACAGTGCACGATCTCTCTTATCATTAGCCATGCTGCTCCTCACGCGATAATGTGTATGAAGTGTGAGCTCGAGTGTGTTACGGCCTGTACAGCGCCATATTTTCCCCTGGTGGTGAAAATTGAAACTAATATTTTTTTTTCCAGCGTAACTCACTTCCGCATGGTCTCATTAGCATATCTACCGAATTTCAATGTAATACGTTGATTACAGTCCGCGCTGGACCGCCGTGAATAGCGGCACTTTAATTGTAACCACCCGGTATTATCACAGAAAGAGCCGAAATTCGACATCTAAAGAGTTGTATGGTATACTTGATGGATTCTCTAACAATGATTTATTTTCTTCAAGATTTAAAAACCTAGTGAAAGACAGGAACTTGAAACATTGAGGTCAATACATTTTAAAAGGTGATGGTGGCGGAAATGGGAAGAGGTTCTGGAGAGGGGTAAGTACTGATGAGTGATGAGCACAACTTGCTGTTTAAAAATCGAATTAAATACTTTTTAGCTTTATCTGCAAATACGTAGAAAATATCTCTAATTTAGAGCAAATTTGTAGTGAAAAAATATAACCCAGGTATACTGTTTTCTTGCTTCTGACTTGCCCTTTTAATAGCAATTAGGGAGGCTTGTTTGTTTGTCCTTCTACTGATCATCCTGAGAAGGAGTTTGCATAGATTTCATCACCTTCATCAATAGAAACTTCCCACACAACACAATCACGTTAAATAATGGTTTATTCAACTTTTCCTTAAATGTTTAATAAACGTTGAATCTTGGTTGAATTTAAGTTGATTCCACGTCTATACAACAGTCGGATTAGTATTCAAAGAAATGTTGATTCAACGTTGAATATGATGTTTAGTAAACGTTTTAAACACATTGAATTAAACCTTTACAGCAACTTAATTTTGGCATTGACGTTGATTCAACGTTACAAATCGTTGGCTGGAAAGAGCCGTGTGCTGACTACGTGCCCCCCGCAAAAATCCGCTTTGCAGGCCTTGGCTTTTTCATGGTCTGTTGCGCCATAGTATTTTGTACACGTAACCCGACATAAACAGTCTTGGGGTTGAATTGAAGGTATAAGCCTTCGCCCACAACATTAAAGACCTAAATGTGTAATTCCAACTCACTGTCACTAGGATACATTTATTGCCTTTATCAAGATGAAATAACATATTCTACGAAGAATAAAAAATCCTTTGAGCAACTTATTCGGATTTTCTCCTCTCATTTCGATCTCTCGCTTCGCCGATGTCCTGCCTTTCTCCGTTTTCATGGTAGAACAAGACAAACGCATAGCGTAGCCATTGTATGAATATATAGAAGTGCATTTCCATCAAGAAAAAATATGATACTATACACCTAGTGCAGTTTAAGCATAAAACTATCACTGAAAATTGTTTCATGAAACATTCAATGTTGAATCAACGTTTAATGAACGTTGTGCTTTCAATCATTTTAGAATATATAGGAGCAGAATTTAAGATTAACGTTTACTACTTGTTATTCTTTAAACGTTTATTACATTACGTTGATAAAACATATAATTCTACGTCACTAAATACAACGTTGTCAAAATTCTAGTGGTGTTATAAGATGTTCGATTTAGTAAGCGAATCACATGAGAGCAGAATTTATATGGACACTTTTGTTGTTCAACAGTGTGAATATTAATTTAAACAATTCGTCGCTGGGAAAACAAACCCTAGTATTATAGAAAGGTAATTTCAAAGTTTTTATTTTATTTTAACCGTTATCTATAGATAAAAGTACATATAAATTTAAATCGTATTTCAAAAAAGATTTTATGTCATTGATAAAACATGTATTCAACTGTTATTTAAAATATGATATACATTTCGTTTCCAGGTACTCTTTTTGATTTAATTATTTCACGCTACGCCGCTATTACACTAACCAGAATTTACTGGATATTTTCTCGAGAAATATGACAAATCCTGAACCACACATTGATCCAGATGCTATTAGTTTACCTGAGATAACAGACCAACTTTGTTCAGTTTATGTACATGAGGAAAGCCACCAACTTAAAATCACCAGGCTAATGCTGCTCATTTGGAAAAGGCGAAAAGTTTCCGACAAAATACAAAACATGGACCAATTTCAAAATAATGTGGATACCCTTTTATTTCAAGCTGTGGATATTCAAACCCACTAGAGAAGCGTACTGCATTTGTCTAAATCATAGATGCTTTACAGAACCCAGACAGACAGACAGACGGCTCAAAAATATTAAGAAATAGCAAGTATTTTCTGCTCATACAGTAGGGCGGCTCGAAAAAATCGAAATACCTTAGATCTTCTTGTGGTAGTGCGGAAAGGTTGTAAACTCCCATCATTAGAATGTGTGCAAAATCTTAGTTCTGAATTGATATCATCTGTCGCCTCGATAAGCCGAAAGTTTCGAAAATTGGACTAAAAATTCTTAAAATAGAAAAGTTAATAAATAATTATTGATTTCGTTGATCGGTTTGAGGTAGTGTTTCAAAGTTACTATTTTTTAACAACAACACCTGTACAAAATTTGAGAAACAAGTTAGTATCTTGTGCCGCCTTAACAGCAACGAATTTTGGAAATT
Source organism: Lepisma saccharinum (assembly GCA_022664845.1). Classification (NCBI taxonomy): domain Eukaryota; kingdom Metazoa; phylum Arthropoda; class Insecta; order Zygentoma; family Lepismatidae; genus Lepisma; species Lepisma saccharinum. The sequence goes on along the minus strand of JAGDQP010039719.1, from coordinate 12,740 downwards.
GAAGGCAAATTTTACGAAAATTCACATTAGATTTACCCCATTTTAATGCAAACATAAACTATATATTCTACCTTCCAAACATAGAAATTAGAAATGCATTCTTGCTTTTGTATGTACCGCATGGGAACATTTTTTTTCTTCCTTTCAAACAAACAAATTAGAAGTGCATTGATGGTTTTTATCTGCCGCCAGCTCGGCGCTTTTGTGTGTATTCCCGCGCCAGAGGAATAGATTTCAGCGAGTCGTAACCTGTTTCCACTTGTTTAATTCGTAAAGCAGTATCCTTTCACTTACCGTGCGATCTCTGCACTTGTAACTGCAATGGTGGATGTTGTATATGTTTTGTTGTTTCGTTTCCTAAGGACATTCCTAAGGCTTCTAGTTTTGTGAACCTCATTGTCATATTTTAAACGAAATATTGGTCAATATTAGAAATGGTCAGATCATCGCAGTCAAAGTTTTCACGCCGGCAAACGTTGGAATGTCCTGTTTTTGGAGCTACGAAGGATTTTTTATGTATGTAACTAACATATGAGGACGTTATAAGATTTTTTGGTCACGAAAGATGGTGTATCGGATGCGATGCTTATGGGAACAAAGAACCATGCTCTTCAGTTATTGCATAAAGTGTTGCTTTGAAGATTGAAAATGTATACTTCGATGCAACCATTCCTTCAGTTTCACATAAATGTTTCACACGCATACCATGGAAAATATCGTTCAATTTTAAAAAATATAAAAAGTGCGGAGTAAGCAAGACTACTCGGGGAAATGTCGATAAATATAAAATGAAAGCAAAAAAAAAACTGTTTGAAATATCTGCGATTTTTTTTTAGAGTTTATCTGTCCAAAAGAAAGCGAAGTCACTGGAAACGAGCAGGCGTTCCACATGACCAAAGAACTGAACGAAAAATGTTTATTGGAAGTGTTGATGTTCGAGAAAAAAATAGCCCTCTGCTGCTTCTACTTCAAGCTATTGAGTGGAGCATGAAGAAGAAAATGAACTAGAAGACGCGATGGAGGTGGATACGGAGGAAGACCAGCAGGACACGAAAGATGCGTCTTACACATATGCAAGCAAACCTCTTGAGCAGCCTACATGGATTGGATAAATGCGTTTAGAACAGGATGATAAGCTCTTCTCAGCCAAAAATATTGTATGTCCAACTAAGCCACGGCTGCTATTGCATCGAGTGTTATGGAAGATTTGAGTTTAATATCGGAATCTGACACCATCCTCGTCACAGACTAAAATAAAATATGCAGGAAAATATCAAGACTTAACAAAGAAATACAGTAAATCGTATCAAAATCAAACGAAAACCACTCGATTGGGTCTTTATTTGATGGACGGCATGACAAAACTTTAACAACCGAACACTCGAGAACAAGCAGTTCCAAAGAACAATTTTAGAAGAGCATGACTGTAGTGTATGAGAGCCTGGTTCCACGTACATGGGGCATGTTATACATGAAAGGTGGTCTAGTCTTAACATATCCAACAGTATTTACGTATGTGTAACAAATGTGTTATTGGATGATTTAAGCAACCTTATTGTGTTTGGATGTGACTCACGGTAGTAAACACTGGAGCATTTAATAGTGTAATTCGCATGCTTGAATTCAAACTTCAGAGACCAATCCAATGTATTATCCGCTTATTACATTTCAATGAGTTGCCATTGCGACATCTATTTCAGTCAATAGACGGCAAGCTGTCTGGTCTCACGTCTTACACCGGAGACATTCGACACAATCTGAAAGGATGCGAAAAACTTCCACATGTTCCTTCTAATAGTATTGAATGCGACTTGCCTGACATTGATCGCGCCACCCTAAGCTCTGATCAGAAATGCTTTTCAGACATTTGCAATGCCATTAGTTCTGGAGTTTGTTCTTCAGATCTAGCTAAACGTGAACTGGAAACGTGGAATTTGGCCCGCTGTCTAACAACTGCCTATCGAATACTGAGGTTGTATACATCTACATCAGACCTATCAAATGAGTTGTTAACTTTTGGTTGAATTCATTTTAAGAGTGTACGCACCCTCATGGTTACCACGATTCGTTTTGAAATTACACAAAGTTCTCCTCTGAAATTCTCCTCCTCAAAATTTTCTGTCCAGTCATTGTTGAGATATTTAAAAAATAAGAAACACGTGTTAAAAGCATAGGAGAAATGCCAACTCGTTCAGCTGTAAGACTTCCCCTTAATAGAATGCTAACAACACTTTCGCGTATTCCCACTGCAAACCGGTGCTAGGCTTTCCCTCGGGCTCATGCCGCCCAGCTCCCTTCGGGCGCACCGTGCCACCTTTGCCCATCTCGCTCAAGTGGTTTGGTATAACTATCCAACCTGACTTTTCTAACGTAACGTAGCCATCGTTTGGGAAAATTCCAAAGTAAAAAAAAACAACAAAACAATCAAAACTGATGCGTTGAGCGAAATTCATGGAATGCGTGGTCAAGTGAAGATACTGAAGAAAGAGGAGTAGTCGTAGCGGCTTAAATTGTGAGGTAAGGCGAGGAAAAGAACAAATGTTGCAAGTTTCAGCGTTCAAGTATTAAACTCAGCCTGACGCCCAGATGCAATATCTGAACGCAGCAAGCCAAATTACATAATAATAATAATAATAAGACAAAAATAATTCAGTAGATCTAATCAGCAAAAATTGCTGATGAGTTACAAAAATAATTACTGAAGGTCATCTTAAGATTTGTCAGAAGGTTCGTAAAATGTCCTTGTAAAACGGGTCTGATTAATTTTCACAAAATAATTACGTTAATAACCGCATGTTACGCTCATTCGAACATAGTTATGTACGCTCATTCATTATTTCATAAGAACTCCACATATGCATTTATTTGTATTATGAAGTGAGAAGGTTGTAAAGGATGCCCGACGCCATTCGCAGTTACCACAGCCTTTTGAAAAAAGAGAAACCACACGTAAGTAGTAAGCAGATAAAAGTACGAATTGAGGTTAGTGTACAAGGGTATATGCAAAATACGCTGGTGTTGTATGTGTACTAGTTGAAAACTTACTTAAATTTAGTCCCAAGACTGAGAATGTAAAGGTAAATATATTTCGCTATTGTTTTCCTTTCTTGCTATAATTTTTTAATGAATTGTGAAAGTTTTGTTCTTTATAAACGCTGTGGAGAAAAAGACACTACTTAAAGTGTAAACAGGAATTTTTAAGGGTTAAAAATGATATTTAAACGCTATGTACAAGAATCAGACTGAATTTGAATATTTTGTATGTGAAAATATGATAAAACTAAAGTGAGGGAATTAATTAGAGTATTATACATAGGGTACAAGGGAACTGTGATTTTAAAGTTTCTTCTGGATATAATCTCGTGCAGTACTCCCTCTGTATTATTCATGTTAAGCTGTGCCATCTCCAAAATAGGTATTTTTAATATTGTCTTTGAATTGTATTTTATTAAATTAATTTTCTTGTATTTTGAAATCATTTGAGCTTTGCTGACAGAACTATAAATTAGACACTATATGACATAGGCGACTTATTTAATGGCCATGTGTTGTAATTAGGGACGTAAAAAAATAAACGGCGAAAAAAACTTTTTTTTTTGCCAATTTTTCGTGCTCCTTTAAAAAATGTTTATTTTCCCATTTCGGTGCAGCTAACATTTTTTTATAATAAATTAATAAATGGTTAGAATGTTAGTTTATGGTGTAGATATATACATTCTGAACAATAAAATCTGTATTGGAACTCTCAGAAACAAAACCATGCTCCATAAATATGTATTCAATCGATTCCAGCTTGCAGTCAGTTGTATATTGCGTTGCGTTACGATGAGACAATTTGAAGCTTAAGAATATTTATGCTACTTGCTCCATCTGAATAAAATCGCATGTATATTTTACGAAAATACAAGATTAGTCAGGGGTTTATGAAAGTAAATATCTTATAAACACGATAAATCCGTTCGAATTTTGAATAGTTTCAGTGCGAACTAGGGGGAATAGCAACTACTAACTTATGTTGTAAGTTAATAGCTTATACTACACGCAGAAACATATCATATTAAATACAACGTTTTTTTTAATGCTTTTAGAGCTCTTCTATATAAAGACAAATATGAGCATGTAACTTAAATGGAATTCAAACAACTGGGTGTTATAGAGCCATGAGTCGTGGTTAAGGAACTTATTTTATGCATTTATTAAATTATTAAACAAACTTGGTGAAAACTAAAAACAAAATATCTGCTAACTAGTGAATATCCGTGATGTAAAAGCAAACAAAAAGGATTTGGACAATAACACCATTGCTTTTTATGCCTCGCGAAAAAAAAAACTTTTTTTTTTTTCAAAATTTCCGGTTTTATTTCTGTCTTTAGAACACTAATTGTAATGGAAAAGCGAATAATTATATTTTGTTGTAGTTTTATGTCTAATTTAAGATTTAATGGCAATGCATGAAGCCGACATGATCAAGTTAATGCATGAGGAGGGTGAAAATTACTATTATTATATTCGACAGGACAGAGCAATATTATTATCAATATAATCTGCTACAGACGTGTGTGTATTTTACAAAATAAATATATTTAGGAAAGGCGTAAGCTATAGTGCTGATCAGGGTTTCGCTTGGATTTTCAATTTGGGAAGTGTAAAGTCAACATTGGGAGGGTGTAAGAAAACTTTAGTACGGATTCTATCGATTTTTCGCAGGAAAAAAAAAAGTTGTGGGTGTTGTCGTGACTTTAAGCGCTAAATACCCCGAACCAGGGGTCTGGCAGAATCACTGGAGCTGTTGTCGCCAATATTATTGCATTGGCTAATAATAATTCACAGCTATATTGAATCCACTACTGAATGAACCCTGTCCAAAAAGGATAAGTTTGTCTACTGCCCGCGCGCTGACCAGCCGTGTTGTTGGGAGAGGAGAGCCGAAGCCCTGAACTAATCGCAACTGTCTTTTAATCAGATAGTCAACATCTTACGACAAGTTCCAAATAATGTTTCTCGGTGGCTCCACTTATATAGATAGTTTCTCAGTTCTGCGCTGGCGTTCGCCATTTCGATCCCTGCGCATGCCATGTTTGCTTTGTACTGTGCAAGCTCCGTGCATGTAGGTTTCCTTCGGGTTCTCCTGTTCCATCCTGGATTTTCGTTCCACCTGTTCATCCAACTTAAAGAACTTAAAATTAAATTCATGTCCTAACCCCAAGCATCAAAGATATTATTTTAAATCCGTGATTGGGTAACCATCATGAGTAAGATGTGTATGCATTGAACGGGCGATTGGTTTATTTCTTGTCAGTGAGACATTGTAATTATTGCGAGAGGATATAAATGGTTAGCTAAACAGAGTCAATGCTAATAGACGAGCTTGGTGGTGTACTGGTAGAAGACGTAAAGTCATGAGCCACAGAGATCTTGTTTCGAGTCCAATTTGGAAAATTTCGTTATGAATTTTGAAAGAAGAATATATTATGGGAATCGAGATGAAAGGATGTTTTAATTTGTAATATTACCCGTCAGTACAAACTGCGTTCTTTGTGTTGTCAGGTAAGACCAATGGCAAGGTATTCCATGGGAATGAATAATGATGTGAAGTAGAAGAGATGTTTGGGTAATATTCATAAACTAATTTACCGTTCCGTGCACAATCTGAAAATGTTGAAATATGCCTATTTATCACTCAAAGAAAACGAAAATTAAATAAACGAGAATGATGATGCATGGTGGCGTAAGGATTCAGGCTTTGATCTTATTTTTTTTTGCGAATGTTTATCTAATTCCAGAAAGATAAGTTTTAAATAACTGCGGTTCTGTAGACAAACTGCAATGTGCGTTTGCATAAAATCACGTTTAAATATCCATACAGAACTTTTGTTTAGAATTCTGGATATCTTATAAATGCATGGTCGTATAGGAGTGATTTCTCCAGGAAGAATTATCATTTTAGTTTAAAAGAAATGAACACAATATGGAGTATCTTCCGGATATGGAACAAAATAAAAACACGAAACATTGTCATAAGTTTCCTTCATTTCCTATATTTGCTGTGTCTAAGCGAGCAACAACTTAGATCTTCCGTTGCTGATTTATTTTCCGATAGTATGCATGGATCAGATAGCTGCAATCCCTTTGTCGATTGAATGCATGTGCAAATGGATGTGTGAAAGACCTACTCAGCTCCGAGGGTAATTGCTTGTTCAAACCCAGTTCAACGTTTTTTTTAAATTTTATATATATTTACCGTGCCTACTTGGATCTGTTAATATGGTTTGCGTTCTGAACTCTGTATGAATTGACTAGATGATATTGTAGCTGTATGAAGTAGCACATTATTCTAGAGTTTACTTGTATTTATGTCTCTTGGACATAGCGGCTGTTGCTTTGCAAGCGATGAACTAGACTGCAGTCTTATTAGTGTTCATAATTTCAGGATTCTGTTCTGTGGGTTGCGTTGGAAAAATCTTAAGAGATGTGTGTTTTAATAATGAGAATCAAGTGTGTTACTTCCAGTGATAAAACAATTCAGGGACAAATCAGCATATCCTGCTGTCTAGTTCTGACGTCAGTTTGAATATTCGAGTGACATTTGGATTCGTGGATTCTAGTAGCCTGTCTTCATATTGTAGTTACTTCATTTAAATCAATAAGTAACTAATACATTCGATTTTTACTCTATGTTATTAGATCACGACAAACTTTAGCGACCACACCAATAGGAATACTAACTTTCACTCAATAATATTCGATAGATGACAGTTAAAATTTATGAAAATTTAGTTTTTTTAATAATAACATGTCTGCTCGCTATCAGATGAATATTTTTTTTTAAATTTCACCTCAGAAGAAAAGGAGTGGAATTATTTTACAGAATTACGTACCAGCGTGTCATTAATATCTTTTGGCATAATTTTGTAGCGTTGGTTACCTAGATTCCAGGCATATTACTAATTTAAATTTGAAGTTATGTAGACTGATTTCTTGTAACCCGTACATAAACAAAAAATGGTATTGACATATATTTTTCATTGGTGTGTTAATGATTTTGCGATGTGTTTTAGGTAGCCCTAAATTAAAACATGATTTAGATGGGTTATGGGTTTAATGACTTGAGCTCAGGGTATGAAATGAAAACATCTTTTTGCAGTGATTTTGGTTCAAACAAGCAAGTTGTGATTTTAACTAACTCCAGGGCAATATATTAAGCTGTACTTTCAATGCATTAATAATTTGCTTCTTTTTTAATTGTAGGTACACTCAACGCTTGATGAGTTATGGAGATGTAAAGGGCCAATCTAGGCACACTATTTCCTAGCATATAAATATTGCATGTGTGCTACTTGATGTGAATGATTGAGTTAAATAAGAAATATGAATTCTAATGATAGTACAAATTTCGACTGTTCCATAGTCTCTCAGGAGTTCAAAGAAGTGAAAGACGAGAAAATGGAAGTGTCGGATACTTTCATTGAGGTAAGCTCCTAACTAAGTTATTGTGATGGTTAGTGGTTCATAAGAACCATATATAAACCTTTCAGAAACAGTATTAGTAGACGTTCCAAATGTTCTGGGTCAGTTTTGTATTCAATAGATCGAGGCTAAATGCTGTCTTTTCAACACGTATTTATGCATTGTTTGCATTGCATGTTAACACCTGCATTCAAGAATATTCTCGTCAAACCACCAACGTAGGATTTCCGAAACCCTTCAATTAGTTCAAACATATCCGCGAGATTTTGAAACTCGAATGAATAAAAAATCATATAGAGCTATTTACAAAATAATTTAAGTCGGGACATTTTGTATTAATACGGTGTTCGTCCACCTTTAGCACTCGTAATAGCTTGAACCCTGGACGCAATTGATCGATCCAAGTCCTGAATGCTGCTGAGTGAAATTTGGAACATTATTCGTGTAGCACAGCGTCCAGCTGAGTTAGAATCGAATGAGTTGGAAATTTACGCCGAACTCTGGTTTCCAAAACATCCGAAAGAGGTTATTCAGATCTAGAGACGGCTCGGGCCAGGGAAAATGTTGAACCTCTTCAGCATGATAGTGAAACCCACTCTTGATCATGGCCAGTGATGTGAAAGGCACTATTATCCTGGAATGTGGCATTCCCATGTGGAAATAAAAGTTTGCACCATTGGGTGGATGTAGTTATCCAATATGTAATTTTACACTGCTGCTGTGACCTAACCGTGTAGTATAGGAAATATTCTATACTAAATTCACTAAAACTTTTCATTCACAATATCCTGATTGAATTATGTGTAAGGCACCGTTTACTCCATCTTAATACGACCATTATATTTCAATGTATTCAGATTTAACTCGTATTTCCAAGATGGTGGCCGCAAAGTACATAACATAAAATGTTGTTCTTACTATATTATTATTTCTCATGATCATCTGAGCTATACTTTGCTTGCATCTTGATGCGACAGTTACAATGCGAATACTCAAATTTAATCATTTCGAAAACTGGCGGCTTTTACTTTCTAACGTTGCATATTATCGCTATTGCTATTGCGCTTTCCATTTTCGGAAATGTAAGATTTCGTTTGTTTCATCTTGACCCAACAATTAAGTGCGAAATATTAAAATATTAAAGAAACATTAAAATGGTCACCATAATAAAGAGACGTCACCATAATAAAGATGCATCGTTGATATTCTCAGATAGTTATTTTTGTTGCCAAATGCCGTTTTTTACCTTCGTAGCATTTTTTTTAGTTTGGTTTTCGAGAAAACGAAACTGGCAATGTAAGGGGCAAGGATGGGTTTGATTCTCCTCATGCAACCAATTTGTTCCCCCATTTTTGTATGTCATATTTAAATATATCTCTAGATCTGAGTGCCGACTTGATATACTGTTACTTGTTAATTTGAGAAATTATATAATAAAACACCTTGATGGGATTCTCTCATATAATACATTGGAGTGAACGTTAACAGCACCAACAGAAATACAGGAAGTGCTTGGGTTTGTCTACTGTTCGAGTGAGTCGGTACGTTCTTCTTCAGAAACTACACGTCAGGCAAGCAGCAAAAATCAACAGTTGTTCTATCCTCAGGTTGAACTACAGTACAATCTCAGACGTGAGAGAAAGGACTATGGAATATTCCAGTTAATTGTTGCATGACTCTTCTTCTGTATTCACGGGCTTCTCTGTCGCTGATTAATATCTCCTTCAACCATCTGAAACTATTTTTTGGCCAAAGAAAAGTAAACTGTTTGTTTCATATTTATATAAAATAAATGGGTAGATTCACTAAACTGTCGGTAATAATAAGCAGTGTTGTGTCATTTCCATGGTAATTCTATTTGAATTGAATTCACTAAGATATGCAATTATATAGACTTAAGTTTAAATAGCGTGTCCTGAAGCTCTCACTAATATTTGCCGAGAAATTTGACTATTTAATAGCAGTCTTAATTTATGGACTATGTACTGCATTGTAACTCCATTTCTTTGTAATTGTAATGTTTTTTATTGTAGCAATGCAGTTCCTGTGATCCAATGGCCGAGAGCAATCTAGATACACTTATTCAAGAGTTAATCCCCGATGAACTTGATCAGTCGATAGAAATTGTGAAACAATTCCAAAAGGTTTTAGTCAATGCTGATGGAAGTGAAAGTGCTGGAGAGTTCTCGGAGATTCACCCAGATGTAAAACAGGAAGAATCCGATATCGTGTTAAGTGAACCTGGAAATCCTCTTTCGGAGGTGAGTTATTCCCAAATATATGTATTTTCTGGGCTAGTTTTAAACACTTGTTCTAAAAGCCTTTCTTGAAGTGAGTAGTTTCGTAGTCTTTGGATTTGTGAATAGTTAATCCAACATTTCTCAGTTTAATTGTCTACTACCTGATATGAAGCAAAACTTCATATTTCTGTCCAGTAGATGGCAGTCATCCTTTTGCAAGTGAATGAACGTGTAAATATGTTTAAATGTTTAGTTATTGTAAATTTTACTATTTATATAAAATTTTAGTATAGGTACATATTTGTTTGTGTCGTACGTTTTCCTGTATTACTTGTCAGCTGCAAAGAATGCTTAAAACGGTCTAGATTGATCTTCAACTGATTATTCCGCTGTGTCATCTTTATTTGGTGCAACAAACATTCGCTAAATAAGGTTTGACGTGTAGGTCATATATCCTTCGTGCCTGATAATATACACTTCATTTTCCGTAAACTCGAGTCCTATTCCGATCGATCATACAGAATTGTGAAAATCAGAGACAAACTACATTTACTAAACTATGTTCAATTTTATTTCATTGATTCAACTCACAAGTTGCAAAACAGTTGAATAGGACTAACATAATATGTTGTTCTTTATATTAGGTTACGGAAATAAAGTTTGATTATACAGCCAAAATACTTAATGAATGTATTTAGGGTATTTGGAGAGCTTAGCGTTATAGTTTATTTAATCGACGCCGTTGCAAAGAAATGCGTTCTCCAAAATATGTGGTTTGTAGATATTGAATGACCATTTAACTTAGTGTTTTAGGAAATTATTATACACTTTTAGTTTAATTGACATGCATGTTAGTTGTTTACCATGAATTTCCTTCGATGCGTGATTTCTTCTTAAACGGAATTTAAAAAAAAAATATATTAGTTTCGATCATAGGAAATAAAATAAACCATATTATATTTAGTTATGAATGTCCGTTGAGTTTCACTTTGTCGATATAAATTTATAATGTTTAGTTCCTGGAGCCAAACTTAATCAATACCTGCCTGTGTTACTAACTAAACCTAAACCCATTAAACGTATTCAGCCAGTAATTTCCATTAATTAAATTCCATTATTTATAGTGAGAGGAGAATGAGTAGCATAAATGAACATTTAAAATCATTTGATGATAACAAATTAGGAGGAGTGGAATGTGTAAGATAACTACACATACACTCTTATTTAAGATTGAAGTCCCTAACAGCTGAATATTCAGGTTTAAAGCGATATGAACATTTTCTCGAATATACGTAGCTTTTTTTTTAAAAAAAAAACTTATACCTTGTTTTATCTCACATTTGAGACATTTCTGCATTACAGCTATATTTATTGATAGTAACCATTCAGTTCAGGTTCATCTAATACAGATAGTAATGAAGGTAAATTTTAAATGAATTGAGATACAAGAAATTCACGTATTGATGGCAGTTATCTGAAAAGCAGGGAGAGTCCTCACAAAGCGATCAAGAGGTAAAAGAAGAAAAGAAATGCAAGAGGGCATTAAGTCATTCCCCAAAATGTTTGGAGGAACAGAAGTATGCTTCTCAAGTGAATAGTTACACAAATATGTATATACTAATTTTATATAACAGCATAGTTACACCTAGTGCACCTTTTATATTTTTCACTGGTTTAAACCAACAGCCCATCTGTGTAAACCATCTGTGTAAGGCAAACATTAAAATATTAGGTAAATTCCACTTTATTTTCATAGAACATAATTAGTTGAAACTGGGAGCCAAAATAAAATCATTAGAATGGTTAATGAAAATTGAAAATAAATTATGCATTCACTCAAGTACAATTTGGGGTTGAATTTTAACAATAGTATTTTAAGCTAAGTGAATTGAAATATCATGAGTAAATATCATTGGACCACTTCATATCGTCATTTGTCTTCCGTATTTACATTCTTTATTTATATTTGTTTCAACTACACAAACCTGCTAAAGGTCGGTTAAAGCTACTTTAGTAAATCGCGATCAGATTTGAAAACCTATTTCTTAACATTATAGTATTAGCAATTTGAAAACTAATTAACCAGCGTATGTTATTAGTAAGTTATACCATACATTATATTGTTTACGATTTCGTTAATCTATGCAATTCATTGCGCCTCACCTATAAGCATTACATTTGAAACAATATGATTAATTTTGAACAGAATATCCAGTTTCTCAGAAGGATTATACGTACTCTGTAAAAATACATTCCCTCGCCAAATAGCAAGTTCATCTGAAAGTACCGCTGAAGGTGTTAAGATATTAACTTTTGTGAGTTTCAGGCGAGGTCGACCTTCCTTTTTCGTCGATAACGTTCTCATCCACCATCCAGCCCCGGTTGTGAGAGGCTTTAGCCGAGAAATCATCATTGGGAATGACCTGCGCACGAAATATCACGCCCATTTTAATTTTAAAGATAGAACAGTGACTTTAGAAGCACATGGAACAGTTGCGATGGATCCGATGATAGATAAAAAGTAAGCCAGAAGGAGGTAGAACCTTTGGTGAGGAAGATAAAGGGACAGTCCGGAAAAGTAGTTGGAGTTGGTAGACGCACCCGTCGAGACTGTGATCGTGGTGAGGATTCAAGTAGAAGCCGCCATTATCCCGGAGGAAAGGAAGGAAGATAATGGAACATCGTAAAGTTACAAGCAGAAATAGGAAGATACTTAGAAAGAAATGTGAGGCTATAATGAAGAAATGATTGGCAACGCAAAGGAATAGGATCAAGCACCAAATCAGAACTTTGACTCCAATGTAGAACAAGAGGTTGTCTTTCCTGAACCAGTTATAGGAAAGGGTAAAGTAGACGGAGTTTTCACGGGAGTAAACACGTTCCTCCGGATATTTGGGCGATGACAAATCCTCAAGAAAAATTGAGGATAGATATCCATAGGGTCATGGGTTATTACTAGGAAGAGGCAGTCAACAATTTTAAGGGAAAATCAGTACAGAAGTATTGAATTCTGAGGAGGACAGTGACTACTCG
>JAGDQP010039718.1:0-17600 GCA_022664845.1 Lepisma saccharinum | reverse complement strand
AGTGCTCTAAAAGTAAATTGTCACAAGGGCCTAGAAATCTTCATTGATGATCAAAAACACTTATTATCTGGGCAAAATGTCAAGAAACTATAAAAATGTTGAAAACTGCTGAACTTACTTGGACGTGTTGCCACTACACAAAAGAGTTTGTAAAACAAAAGTGATTTCTCGAGATACTGCTATTATATATCATTGGATCAGGCTTAATATAGTTGTAAAAAAATGATTCACATTTCTACATTTTTTTCTACGCTGTGTTCTGATGAAACAGAGCACTGAATGTGAGTTATTTTAAAAGAAGGGAGAAAAACAGGACATTTGACATCTCGAAAATAGTTTGTTGGGACACCAGGCCAGAGCGTTGTAAAATTTAAACAATTGAACTGTCCCCGTAAAATCGGAACATCTGGTAGGGGTGAATGAATACAAGGTCGAAGTGAAGACAAAGCGGAGACGTGAGGGTGATAGCGAAGTTGAGACATGAGCAGTATTCGATTTGCCAGGGAGGGGGATACCGGGGATTTTTCCTGGTGCATGAGGATTTCATCCCTGGTTGTTGATTCCGAAAACGCCCCAACCAGGGATAAAACCTTATTTCTACCAAAACAGGTACTATGTTGAAACTTACAAGCAACCACTAGTATCCCTTCGTAATTTACAACAAATGGAACACTGGACATGAGCGTGAAAGTCGGAGAGGTTCAACAAACATGATCATTTTTGAGTCATAATATAGATAACTCTGTTTTCATTCTTGGAAACAGTCTTTGTTACCGTTGTCCAAGGATGAGCTAGATGCAAACTTTGTCGAAACGACAGGAGTGAGTGGAAAATGAATACACTGAAACCTCTCTAATGCGGACAGCAACGGGGAATAAAAAAAATGTCCGCTATAGAGAGGTGTCCGCCTTGCATAGGTTTCAATATTTTCTTACGTAAATTAGTGACCAATGTCATATGGAACCAAAAGATTATACACGGGTGCATCAAACAATTATACTGTATAAATATAACTAAAACCTTATTAACATTACCCTCCTCCGTCTAAATTGCACTTTATGTTCAGGGAACAACTTAGAAGTAATATTTTATATTTTTGTAGTTTTCGTTTATCACATATTATATCTTGAGTATGTTTGTAAATTATTTGGAATTCTGGAGGTTTTTAGAGAGAAAGAGACAGAAGTATAAATGCTCCAAAACTGAGGAATGGGTATTTATGTAATTTTTCACTTCATATGACTTTTTTTCTTCCGTTTTCTCTTTGATGTCTTGCGCTACTCTTTTGCTATTCTTCCATGAGAGTACGTTTTTTCCCTTCAAGCATATTGTTGATCCGGAAGTGCACGAAAAAACTGTTTAGTTCCATCAGCGTTAGAAATGTTTTTGACTGTAAATACGAACTATGAAAGGGAACTTGTCCAACCATTCTGTATAACAGTCGGTATGTTAGCAATTCTCGGATTCTCCTTAAATTACTTTGAAAGTGTCCGCTATAGGAGGTCATATACTGCTTATAAATGACAGAAAACACTGTACATGTCCGCTTTAAAGAGGTTTCTCAATACGTTTCTTCTTATAGCGATGGTTTCGGGATTACAAAATATGTCCGTTAAGAGATGTGTCCGCTTTGCAGAGGTGTCCATTAATAGGGGTTTCACTGTACTTGTACTTCTATAATATTTTTTTGAGTGTGTTTATTTTTATCGACAAATTTTGTGGGCTTCTTACAACATGGAGGGATTAAAGGGGTCCGCGACTTGGAAAAGGTTGAGAACCAGTAAATGTAAAGAAAGAAACAATGTTATAGCATGCCTGTCTTTTTCGCTGGACCACTCAACGATACAAGTGAAGGGCAAATTGTAAAAAAAAAATAAAAAAAATCCTTGTTTATATAGAAAGATCAGGTCAAAGGAGATAAAACTAAGAATAAAGACAAAAGTATACAAACGATAATTTTTATTTGGTTTGAACCTTGTACCCTCCTCTGCGATAGTGCGAATTGTACATAATCCTAAGAAGTTAGCACTGTCTGCCAAGTATGAGGACCTGAAATTTCGCTAATAGCATCATAAATTATACTACTACTTTATTCCTTTCAATTTTATTACATCACTTGTTATCTATTTTGACGTCATTAATAATTTAATATTATTGAAAATATTGTTTTGTTTTAAAAATAAGAATGTAATATTAGTAAGATTCAGTACTGCCCAGGTGAAGTAAAGGGGGAAATATTCCATGATATTGTCCATAAAAAAATTCTTGGAAATTTGTATTTTCACTGCGCAACTTAGAAAATCATCAATCACAGTTTTCTTTCCGGCATTTTTTAAAGGAATAAATAACTAAAGAGGAATGTAGCTTGATATGAAACCAAATTACTATATAATGAAAGGAAGACAATAAAGCAGACAGTAAGGCTATAAAAAAGGAGGATTGTCTATTTCTCCAAAAATGTTCTTCGTGTCCAGTACAATACAATATGAGGGAATTAAACAGAACAGTCAAATTATACGCACAATTTTCCTCTGACCTCTTCCTGACCTCTCCATTCCAGTTTCTTTTCTGCAGCAACACAGAATTCGTACTACCAAATTAAGAGATTCAGTATTGCCAGTGGTAGTGAAATTTTATGTTTCAATAGAACTGAGCTTTTCTTTTCCAAATAAAATATTTAACTTCTTCTTCATCATCATCATCATCATTTCTTCTCCTTCTTCTTGTTCTAATTATGAAAACCTAAAGAAAGCTACTTTGATGCACGAAAACCTTACTACTCTTACTACTGTCTTGCCTGATACAGAACTAGTGAATCAACATACAGTAGTTTGTCTTTAACAAGCTCAAATGAGTTTATAGTGTAAACTTACGGTGAATCCGATAACAACACGCATAAGTGCGTAGGGTTACCCGGTACTATTTCAATCAGAAGAAAAAAACAAATCAAAACTGTCATGAGTTGCGATATTTTTTTCTCAACGGTACTTCAGTCGATAGAGTGCACACTGAAAAATCGCAAATCACGATCTTATTGACCTGTTTTGTCCCTTGATCGAATTATTATTATTATTGCGAGAACTGTAGGACAGAGATGTTCAATAGATGTTCCGCAGACTCGTTGTGAAGCTCCGAAATCTTATTGGTTTCTCGCCGACCGGAAATTCCGAAAAATAATCCACCAAAAATGAAATAGGCAAGGATCTTTGTAACGACCCTTTCTTAGGAATTGATTGCGGCGTTACATAACTGCATTATATAATTGCATAAACTATAGTTCATCTTATTGCACAAAATATTCATATAGTGTTCATAAAGTGTAGTTTTAATGTTTGTTTTAAAAGTATGAAGAAGTATTACTAGTAGACTTTTTGCAACTTACTAGTAATGAATCTTAAAAAAAAACATTGTGATTGCAGCTTCATATTAACAAAAATCGCATTAGCTCCACTGTGTTCATAATCAATCGAACACTAATCTGCAAGTGACTGGGAAAAGTTTGTGGTTCAGTGAAGATACAGTACTATTAGAGATGCTCAAACAAATTCGGTTCTGAGGTTCGGATATCAAGATCAACGATTCCGGATCGAGTTTTGGGATATCCGAATCCGGATTTTCGATATGCGCATACTTGGAGCAATGTTTTGTCCATCGCTAATTAGACCGAATATGAAGGAAGAGAGACTATTGCAAGCCTGCATGTAGATATGTGAATCCATTATGACTATTGAGCGTTAATCCTATTTTACATGGAATGCTGCAGAAACTAACATAATATTAAACTGGACCTCTTTTTAAAATTTATGTCTGATTTCTCTTCTTAGCATTTGTTCTCATGACATTCCTAATGAAACAATCTCCAAAAATGTATGTAGGGCATAAATACAAATTAATCCGGAATTCCTTCTGATCTTGAATGCAGATTTTGGCTTTAGTAAAGAACCTACGAGTTATGCAACCGAACATATAGTGGATTGTTGTGTGTTGCATATCTTTAAGATAAATTTTACTTTGAGAAGCCTTTTCGTAGAGTTGAGCACAAACCACTTCTTTTTAATTATTTTCCTTCCCATGGAAGAAGAAAACAGGCTCACTTTTATTCTCCTATCAAACATTTTTGTTGAACTTTATTTTCCGTTAGAAATCTTACCTAAATACTTCCATTTTCAAGTGTAGAATTTTCTTACATATTTGTCAGTTTTAGGAAAGAAAATCTAAAATTATATATGATGAATAGCCCAGTAGCAGAAGCAGTTATTTCCAGTCTGTCACTTTTCCAAGAAATAAGGAAAAACAAAAGTATTTTACAAGCCTCTTACCTGGTCCTGATTAAAAATGAAAGATTTAGGGTCAGTTCAACAATTGACCGCTAAACTTCTACTCAGCGCTAAGTTGTGATCAACTCCCATTTTCCGTACTCTCATTGGCCAAAATCGGACTTGGCCTCAACTTAGCGCTAAAGAAGTTTAGCAGTCGATTGTAGAACTAACCCTTAAAGATTCTAAATAACGAGATTTTCACTATTAGATATGAAGAACTCAGTGATACCAGTATCTCATTTTTGTAAATAGAAAAATATTTGCATGTTTGGATAGTTGGTTTTGCAACTGGTCTACTCAATTGTAAATAAAAATAAAAACATTACAGCTACAACACCAGGGCTATTCCTCAGTCACACCAGAGAAATGCTGGGAATTTTTTCAATATTCTCTCTACTCAGATTCGGCTTGAGCCAAATTTGCCTAAAGGCCTTAAATAAATTCAGATTTAAATTACAAATTAACAGCTGAAAGTGATATACCTTATACGAATAGCTAAGTTTCTTATTAGAGGAATATATTATGCGTTTATTCGCAAGTTCTGGTTTCACTTATCTTGAAACAAGCCCGAACTTCATCTCACAGAAGTAAGTTTTCAGATCTTACCAAATAGTTATAAAACACTATTTTTTTTAAAAAATGTCAGATTTTTAATCTACAGAAAAGTGGAGAACAACTATTTGCTTTTATACCAGCTTTTTATTTACCCAACTTGAAGAATGAAAGTATTTGATGCAGTCTGATATGCACTATCCTCAATTTCGTCATGTACTTTCTACATCGGATTACGCGTGGAACGTTGGACTACGGAGGCGTCGATTACAGGAATTCCAGAGTATACCATGTCTGTTAAATAACGCGACTGACGTAAAAAGGAATTGTATAAATCTGATTATTATAGTCGAATAAGAAGTTTACTTTCTTTCAGGGTCTCTTTTCTTTTTATAGTTGGGCTTAGGGAATGCCCAGCCCTAGGTAACAACAACAAAAATCATTAGCACATTGTAAAAAATTAAGGTTACTATGATATTGTATATTGTAAAACTGTTACTTTATTTATAAACACCCTGTAGCTATAGATGTTGTAAATACTTCTTCAAATCTCAGGATCTCTGTGGGACGTTGCTCGACAATCGTCTTATTCATACAACTTGCCACCCAGACTAACGTCCCCGGTAATCAAGGGTGCGAAAGTCTCAATAGCATAATGCTAATAATATTTACTTATGAAATGAAAAGCAAGATGAAATATATTTAAATAACTTCATTATTTAGGAACGTCCCCTGTAATCAAGTCCACTGCGAGTCCACTACAGGAACTGAAGATTTGTTATACATGCAATGCACATACTTATACAGGGTGTTTCAGGACCTCTGGTACAAACTTCGGGAGGTGGATCCTCATATCAAAACAAGAAAAAAAGTTCATATGAATACGCGTCCTATCGTGCGTAGTTTCGGTGCTAGAGGGCCTCCAAAACATCCAAAACTGTATTTCAGGGCGATGTATTTTGAATACTAATAGCTGTAGAGCTTGCGGTCCATCGTTTCGTCAAAAAACTCGGACCTGCTCGTTCGGAAACTCCACATGTCAAAAGTAATGGGAATGTGCGTGAGGGATTCCCGAGTAAAAAGAGGGATTCCAAAAGAATTGGACAGCGAAATTGGGTCGATCAAAGCATGTAGAAAATGCCTTAATAACAGAGAACAATACTACGTTGATAGCAAGTCGATACCTCATGCACGTGCAAGATTGAGAAGTAATAAACAATGTTATGCATTGGAACATTACATAATTAGATCTAGTCCAGTTAATAATAAACCAATCAGGAACAAATTCACACATCACTTAAACATCATACTAGGGTAACTACTTACAACAAAATATTAGATCAGTTCGCGGACATACTGTTCCAAAAAGCGTTTCGCCCGAGACTGAGTTGTGCAGAATAATGCATGCAAAAGCTTCATATAATGCTAAACATTCTGCAGAAAAATTACACATTGTTGTAATAAAGTATTCACAGCTTCGGAACTACAAAATATATCAACTTAAACTTGCAGTGATTATAGAATACATATGAGGGAATCTTTTACGAGTAATTATAATAATGTTCCTTTACAACATCTACTCATTTTACCTATTCTCCAGCTCTGTGATGTAAACTTTCTTCGGCTTGTAGCTATCACCGCCCGCTGTAGTAGCTATACAATATATCTATAACAAAACGTCCCTTCACAGTTATGTTTGGTAATTTCTGCAGAAAGGGAGCACAAAGTTTTCATTGGAGATACCTGTTTGCTAATAAAAATACCTGTTTGCTAAGCTTCAAAAGGACTACTGTAGCCACAGAAAGGAAACACATTTTATTTTTTCATTTTGTATAAAAGGTTTTATACCCATGATTTTACCAACTTTCTTTTAAATAATCTATACCACTTGTCATCCAACATTCTCGTCCCTCGAGACTATATTCACCACATAGCACGTGAGACGTGACTCTTTTGTCCCATAAGAAGGGCCTTTTATTAATATTATTATTATTTCAGTGCCTCTATGCATTCGATTGTGAGTCTGGGAAACCTTTCACTTAAAAATGGAGGAACCAAAGCCACTGCCGAATAGCCGTCGAAAACCACCAAGTTATTGAAGTAAGGCAAGGACCGGAATTTGTTTCATTTTCATGTTACTTGTTGGTTTAAAATACATGGAAGATCACACTTGTGAGATGTGTAGATTTGTAAAAGTTCTACAACATGACCTCAGAACCCATCACATTAGGTGGGCTGTCAATGTAACCATAGAATTCTACTTTCTATGTACATACAGTAGAAACGCAGTAATCCTCGCTTTCTATTTCTGAATACCATCGGATTACGAAACACGGCTGATTAGCAATTAGTACGCATAGCAATTGCGAATAAGCAATTATCAATAGAGTACGTGAATGAGGCTAGCTGCTTAGTGGCAGTCAAAGGGAAAATGGGACATAAAACCTTATGGTGAGTATATCGTCACACACTGTACATGGCTTGATAACTTTTATCTTTGTTTTATTTTATTTATTTGCTTTTTGAAGCTGATAAACTTTATTAAAACACTATAACTACAATTGCCAATTGTCTGCTCCGTCAGATAGACAAACAGAGAAAAGCGGTGACGGTTTTCGTCAGCGGAAATGTGGCTCGGTACCAATGACAAATTCGTCGAAATTTCTAGGCGGTCCATCGGAATACGCGCTGAGCGTCGGACTACGGAGGTATCGATTGCAGGAGTTCCAAAGTATACCGTATCTATTAATAACGTGACTGACATATAAGAAGGAATAACATTAGCTGCGATACAATAGGCCATGTTAATGATCATTTTTGTGCTTTCATGTGTTAACGAAGACTATCTCAAAACCGCGACGATATCCGATCGTTTCTTTGTTATCCTAAAGCTTGAAGATAGAAAAGGAGATAAAGAGAATACATATACGTCATGTGCTCGAAATGGGATAGCATACGCCATACTTCTTTTTATTTTTATACTTGCATTTTTTGACTCCAAATGTTCATATTGCTAAATACATTTATCTACAAACACAAAATTCAGGAATTATTACAAATGTTCAACCAATCAAAAGGAGTTAGGGTGGTTAAACAGGATTAATTTTAGGCCTTCAAAAAATCTACATTCGACATTGTTAATGTTTGTGTGAATATTTATCTGCGTTCCTTTAATTGTACTTAGATGACGGCTTAGACATAGGAAGGAAGGCTATCTTTCTTTCAAACAGTATTAGAAATAACATCAGAATTGCGCTCAGAGTCATCTGTTATATTTGTATTTTCTACTTGCTTAGAAAAATATTAAATTTAAAAATCATCTCTAAATTTGTATAATAAGGTCTAATCATTTAAGATGATTTATTCCAGTGAATGCCTTGCAACACTGGGAACGCATATTGCAAAGTTCAACACGCCATCAAACACATATTATATACTATTTCGAGGAAGGGGTTATTCTAAAGTGCTCCCCCCTTAAGGAATATCACGATCAACAACACCATACCAAAACCAGAGGAAGGAGAGAGAAAGATATAAAATTGTCTGCTTTTTAAACGGTGGAAAACCAGGCCCTCCATCGTGCTCCGCGTATTATTATCAAAAGATACAGGTTTTTCTCACGGTTTTTGCCTCTGATGTTTCGATCACGGCATAAGATATCTAGAAAATAACAAGAGGAGATGGAAGGAAGCAACATCATGCGATCTCCGAAGACGATTAGATTCCTTAAAACAGTCCCGAGATATCTAAATGAGAAACTCGGTAGCAGAAAATTTTGTTGAACGTAATTACCACCAATCTGAAGAATGTCGTAATGCAGCTTCCACTGTACTATTACATATTACGTGGACTATAAAATAAAATGTTTATATAACTCCAACAAATAGCTTCATACCTTTCTTTCTTTTTCCAGGAGGAGCATATAATTGGTAGAGAGTAACGGTTACCAGCTATTTTAAACAATGTTTCGTGGCAATAAACAAAATTCAAATTACCTATCTTCTATCTATAAAGGTAAAAGTTATCCCCTGTGCGATACGCACGCACCGTGAACGGCGCATGGGGGATGAGGAAGTAGCGCTCCACATTTTCTTGACCTCGGTACAAGTGAGGTTGGGTGGTCAGACCAACGCTCCACAGCCTTTACCTTCTCAAGATAGCCAGGAGTACCAAGGACACTCTGGTACTCAATTTGATAGGAGGCTGAGTGCACCTCAGAGCGCCAGGCATGGGAACACTGTGAGAAAAGTCTCCAGTGTCCTGGATTTGAACCCAGGCCGCCCGATTCGTAGTCATACGCGCTACCGCCTGAGCCACGGTGACTTCTGTCTTCTATCTATACACACAGAAACTGAAATATATAAAACTTTGTCTCTCAGGTGATTTTATGTTTGGATGCCTGGCATAACAAGTGATAGATATGACTATTACCTAAATATCTCACATGATGCACTTAACCGCATAACGGAATATAATCTCAAGTAACACAATTTTCAGCGTATCAAAATATTGGATAAGGCCGGCTTTTCACGCACGCGCTATCCGCGTGCTTTGCCTGCGATTTTGTTGAGTTGCCAATTGAAGTGCGTATTTATATTGGCTACTCATAAAATAGCAAGCAAAGTACGCGTGGAGCACGAACATGAACATGTAAACGCGTGGCCTAATACATTTGAATTTGAATTTGAATTTATTTTTTCTCTTTTGATTTACATTTTTATATATATATATACAGATTAAGTGGCTCACATAAGCTGATGCTTGTGTGTGAGCCAGCATCTCAAGTCAGTTCTTGTTTATTATTATTACCTTGTTATCTTATACATTTTTTTTCGTGATCAAATATAGTGCACTGTAAAACCAGCACCTATTTACAAAATATTTACAAAATATACATACTACGATACTATAATACTACAAGATCATTTCTATATAACAATAAGTTTAATCTAAGATTGCTTCTACTTCTTCATTTGATATATTTTTGACCCATTTTGACATTAGTTTTTTAAACACGTTTAAATTTTTCTCTGCTTTTATATATATTGACATATTATTGTAAATTTTTGGCGCCATGCTAGTAGCATGGCATTTTGCTATTTCTTTATTTGTTCTTGTGTATTCTAAATTTATTTATTTATTTACGTCTTGTTTTACATGGCCTTTTCTACCACTCAACCATGAATACAAAGAGAGTAATTAACAGTTTCGGTAAACACTATTATAAGATGGAAGAGATTTATAATACAACGAAATTCATAAATGTAAACAAAATAAAGCAAAAACTAAAAGAGAGG
Source organism: Lepisma saccharinum (assembly GCA_022664845.1). Lineage (NCBI taxonomy): Eukaryota > Metazoa > Arthropoda > Insecta > Zygentoma > Lepismatidae > Lepisma > Lepisma saccharinum. The sequence continues at coordinate 7,432 of JAGDQP010039718.1, read as the reverse complement.
AAACAAAACAAAAACTTATCTACACTACAGATTTTAGATAATCTAAAGTTCACTAACCACATACACACACACAGAGACACACATACACGAAAAATATAGGTATAAATGCAATGCCATGAGCACCATGAGAATTTATATAAACTAACATTATCGACTTACAATTAAATTTACATTGACAGCTAAAGAGATACTAGTATTTATTTGATATAAATTGACGATTTGAGATATTCAAACATATCTTAGTTGTGTTGCTCTAAGAGGTAGCTGTAAAGCATGGATTTAAAACTAGTTGTGTTTTAGTTCTAGTTTTATGGATATGTTGTACTTTTTGACATTCATTCTCATTTCTTTTAAAATACATTAGAACAGCTTTTATGTACAATTTAGGGAGATAAGTACAGAGAATTCTTTATACAAATTTTCTGCTCTTGTTTCATACGTTTTGTTTGTACATATTCTTAATGTATTATTTTGTTGAACAATTAATGGTTTTAAGTGTGTCTCGTTAGCCACCCCACAACTTTTATGCCGTATTGGAGTAAGCTTTGTACCAGTGCATGATACACTATGCGTAGTGTCTTAATGTTCAATATATTTCTAAGTTGTACAAATTTATAAGATAGTTTCCGTAATAGTTTTATTACATGTTGAATGTGTAGATTCCATCTCAAGTGTTGATCAATGATTATTCCTAAATAACTAATTTGTTTTTCTCGTACAAGATCTTACAATAAAGAACATTTATAGAACTAACAGGTTTCCTCACACATGACGTCTCAGAAGTCTCCAAGGATGTTACGGATATGTCATAGGCCCCTATATATAAACTGAATCCGAACGTCAACATGTCAGTGCGCCATCTAGGTGAGCACAACCTGAATAAAGAGAGTGGCCAAAGACACAAAGTGAAAATGAGTAGGTAATACCTGAACGTAATCATACACGTTAATCTGTCGGAATGGACAATCAATTTATAGCAAAAGAATGATACTTTATCTGTTTGTCTACAAACTATTCAGGGTATTCTCAAAGCTAGGTGACCCTGCTGTTTTTTTTAACAACTTATCTCTGGCGACGATAGAGGAACTTATTGCTAGTTAATTCTTTTCATGTAACGAAAATAAATCTTCTAATTAATTAATTATAACGGGCTGGTCCTATTATTACTTAACATCTTAAAAGAAAACAACAGAAAATCCAAGTTATTAAAAGACGTCCACTAAGGGGGATGTTCTAGTACATCATAAATCTGTTGAAATTAACTGTTGTTTGGTGACTGTTTCCATATTCTTTATCTTCGCGCACCAAGGCAGACTGATAATTTGACTTTTTTAAAGTTTTGTTTATAATCCAATTCTAATATTCTTGGAGACTCGAATGACGTCACGCGTAAAACAACATTTAAGACAAAAACACATTCACTGAGGGATAAATATGCACTTATACATACGACTGAAGGATACATTTTATGCATTATATGTGTTTTGAAAGACGGGGGACTTATGTATTTCCGTGTATTATTTGTAATTTTTACACGTATTAGTGTAACAGTTGAAATGAAAAAAATTAGGGTGAGGCTGTGTAACTATAGTCCTAAAAACTAATCATAATTCTATTTTTTTTTTCAAGTATATAATTTGCACGATAGGGGAGACTGGGGTCAATTCTAACTGTTTAACAAAAATTCGTTACAGTTAGTACAGGAAATGGGATCTACCGTTCAAAATTACAGAAATTGTAGAAGAGTTTCTGTTGATACTTCCTTCGGAATATATGGTAGGCCTAATGAAAATTAGACCATAGTGCAATTTTTATCCAAAACCTGCGTGTGTTACATATAACCCCCAACGTCAGGGTCAACTGAAAAAAAAAAACCTATTAGGTATTAATTTTCATATTTAAAAAATAAACTGTAATGAATGACTATTTTTTTACGTTCTTTGAATAAAATAACATTACAATAATGAGACAATACCAAATATGACAACATATTTTAAAAAAGAAGCAATGAGGAAATATTTGAGGAGCCTAGAAGCCAAGGGGTATAAGTGACATTTTCAAATAAATTTAGTTAAGTGCATAGGGGATATAAAAATGGGCTAGTCTATTTGAAGGTAAAGAGATAAACCTGAATTTCCCATCCAGTGATACGCTGCGGTGGTCTTTCAGTAAACCTCTTACTATAGTTGGAATAACAATGCATGGAGCACGAGGGATATAAGTGCACCTGTACCTCTTTACCACTGAAAGAAGCCAAGAATTTCACTTATCATATGTAGTCTCATCGAAGCTGGATCGAAGCCCAATTCTCTGGAATTCAATTAGCGCTCCCTTTAGCTTGTGTGGAGGGGCAAATAGCAAATATTCCTATGATTAGGTATGTTCAGTGGAAGCCACTTTTGTAGCTTTTCTGTCTAGAATTCTGTGTCTCATGAATAATTCTCATCTTCAAGTAGCTTTACTTGCTATGGTTTGCAGGTTTCTTTTCTTGTTTAAGTGCATCGAAGGACAATATTTTAGATTCCGTAGTATAGTGTGTGTTATCTCTCTTTCATAAACCGACTATTATATTGATATTAATAGACAAAAGTTTTCTTTGGTATACTTGTCATTTTCTAGTTCGTTTTCCTCTCAATGCGTATGCCTAAAGATCATGTCCTTTGGAACTGTTGTGTGTACTGTGTATTGTGTGCATTGTGTACTGTTATGCTAATAATTCCCACGAAGTTTATGTAATTTTCTAGAGGGTTCAAGTCTAGTATTAGTGGGTTTCTTGTACAATTGTGCAATTGTTCATTTGTCCCCCGAATATGATATTCGGTTGTATTATTTGATAATCTTCTTATAGGTGTGCACCAATTCTATTGAAACAATACGACTTTTGTTTTTCCTTTAGTTTGCACCTTGTTTCGTATTGGTTAACTATACACTTAAACTGTTTAGTAGTTCTGAAGGACAGAATAGCTTATGTCAATTGTCAACTATGTTCTATACAGAGAGATTTTATTCTAAGTAATTGCTGTTCTTTATGTTTCGTTTGAATCACTGCTAATTTTTGAACTATTTAAGCATGCATATTTAGATCTATTTGGTTAAATTCAAACTGTGTCATTTTGTGCTAAATATAGCTAGTGATCTATCTGTTCTCTTTTGTCAACATTTTTAGTAGTCTGCCTAAACGACAGGCTTCTTTCAGGCACGTTTATACTTTTTTCCATTGATCTTAGCGTGCGTGAGAAGAGCAGTGGATGGATTCGATTGGACATGCATAATGTCGTTAGAGAACCTTTGCTGCAATATTTCTTTCTGAAGGCAGAGTGGAAGTTATTTTATTTCTTTGTTTATTTGTTTAATAAGTAGCTGAGCAACTCAATTTACTCGAAATCAGGTTTACTGTATTTGTATCCCTTGGCTTCTAGGGTCGACTTTTAATAAACATACAAGCATGTTTGGTACGACATACAGTTATGGCGCACGTGTTATGTTTCCCCTTTAGTACACTGAAGATAAGACCATCCTTTGCATGTTATGCACTGAACCCATTTCTGGCTACTGCAACTGTTTCTAAAGGACCCCGCACAAAATCAATGGAAAAGGCCTTTCGATCAAGTTCTTTGAAACTTTGGATTTCGATAGTTTAGAACAAAAGTAGCAACGGGCAAAAGTCATGAAAATTGAAATCAGAGCTTCTATGAAGCTAAATAAATGTAGGATTACCTGAAGCTGCGTATAATGTTTTTGCAAAATAAATGTCCCATTTTCGGTTATAATTGCATCTCTGAAGCTGGAGAAAGTATTTTAGGTACTTGCGCACATATTTCACCAATCCTCTTGTATTTAGGATATGTTCAATACAAATTATACGTAAAATATCCATCAACTCAAGTTTTGGACAATGTAATTAATGCTCGTAATGCCATTAATTATTGATATTGATGTAATTGATTCATAACTAAATAAACACTTTTTCTGTTACAATAAGGAATTCTGTTTCATTTCATAACGTAGCTTAAACCCGTTTCTTCCTTCGGTCCGCCCTTCACTACCCAAAAATATATCTCAGGAACCACAAGCTGTAGATAGGTAGCTGATGTGTCGTTGGAAAGATCGTGAATAGAGTAACTTAGATCTGCCGGAACCGTCTTGATTAGTTCCGCCTATGCCAAGTTTCTCGTGGCAAAATTCGTCAAAGCGTTTATGAAATGTAAGTACTTATACAACTACCCTCGTGTTAAAATTGAACCAAGTCTCCCCTACCCCCAGTTTCCTCAAAGAAGACACCAGTCAGAATTCAAGAAGACACCAGTCACACAGGTTCGCATCACGCTATTCACGCTATTGAATTCTGACAGACCCTGTGCAAACAACATCTATTTCTATATTATTGTTTGAGAAAGATCCAATCTACTGTATATCACATTACGCATTACCAGAAACAAATAAAATCAATTAATACATTCTTAATATTAAACTAAAATACTAAAAAAGAGCAAAATCTAACTAAATGAAAGGACTCACATCAAAAGTGAATTAATTCCCTGTGCTACTTCTTTATTGTGGAACATAAAATAGTTTTATCACCCAATGCTGCACTGTACCATTGAGAACTTTATGAGGAGCTAGACATTTCAACTGGGTATGGTTGATCACAGCTCGCAACTCTGAAGCATCCATTGTCCCCTATAACCACTTTCTGTTATATTTATAAATCTAAAACAAAAATGAATGCTATGCTATATTTATTGTATATTGAACGTAAAATAATTTTTGAATGTACATGCGATAGCTGAGAGAGCCCCTCGAAAAGGCGCAAGAACGTGACATTTTACCTTTTCATTCTTCGAGTTTACACATCTTACATTTAACGAAGAAATCAGACCCGGGACTTGAACTCATAGGTATTTTTTCGTAGCTCTATGAATAATTAAAGTTTGTTTAATTATACAGTGTATTCAGAAAATTAGGGAACCAATGGTAATAATAAGTGGCGGTATTTTTCTGTCTTTGCAGGTGCTCTTGCTGAATGAACATTGTCTTAACATGTACGATGATCTTCATAGTAGAAGAATGGATATTCATACTTGAGTACTACATTCACAGCTTTGGAGAAACACAGGAGTCATTTTCAAGGAAGTTTTGAGAGACACCTTCTGCATAGAAATCAAATGTCAAATTCCTTTACAAGTGGTGTTTCGCAGTATGATTCGACACATGCACCTGTGTGAGACTCTAGGTGGGGTACACTTCTTTCCCTCGTTTCACATTGGATGCGTGACTTATTGAACATCCTATACATACTCATACATATTTTTGCTTCTAACAATTTGTCAATAATCCATACCCAATATTACCATGTTTTTATTACTTACATATGAATGACACAAAATAAAGTACAGCTTAGTATCGTAAACTGTTGACAGAATCGTTTTAAGATATTACTGGAGAAATACACACATGCGGGACAGGAATAACTAATTTGCTTTGAATAATCCACACCTATGAACGAATTGAGGGGGGAAGTGGTGGGATGCCATCCCCTAGCTCAAAGAAAAGAAATGACCCTTCTCCGTAGTTCTAGTTGATTAAAACTAAATAAATCATCAAAGTTGGAAATATAACTTTGATTTCATCATTCAATATCAGCTAAAGCTTGTGTGCTATTTCAAATCTGGACTTGATCAAAATTCCGTAATTAATTCGAAAAATAATATGAAACTTTTAAGTTCACATTAGTCTTGGATAACTTTTATGGTAGGAAAAACAATAGATATTGGAGTGCACAGCTAGCATTCTGAGTTCGAATATCCCATCCCGTCCCCCTAGTTATTTTTCAATTCGACCATTAATCCACATCAGACAGAAGGGTATGCTAAACTGAGTGATAAGAAGTTACATAATATGTACATTTTATGTAAAAATATGTGTTTGAATAATAAACAGGCTCGAAGCCAGGGGAGTACATGTGGGTTGTTCAGTTTCTATGGCTGACTTAGTGAAACGAGTAAAATCAAAGGTGTAGTAACTAGACCCACAGCTAAAACTTCTGAATGAGTTCGGGGGGATGGGGAGGTATAATGGTAGTAACCAGAAATCAAGCTGAGAACTAAATGTTCAAGTAAGTCTAAAGGATATTCAAACATCGTAAAGAATGGACTTCACAGTTCCATTCAAGCAGAATTTCCTTTTTCATAAAATGAAGACATTTGTAGGTTGTTGTTTTTTTCTGGATAAGTATTTTTTAAATCTACTTGTCTACTAATCAGGGTGTTTTTCTCGTATGCCTATCCCTTTTTAAAGTGTTCCATATTCCTTTTTAAAGTGTAAACAATATCCTGCACTCTGATAACTCTACTACAATTTCATTACGTGCGTGTTACAACCATTCTACCAACAAATAAACAGCTGGAAATAAAAAATACTGAATTGAATTTGAATTTTATTTATGGCCTTTTAGTTGGAGAGAAAGAGGCCGTTGTGAAGACCGATGGTCGTTGAGAGGGCGATATCAGAAGGGATCTTCGAGAGATAAATGTTCGTTATGAAAACTGGCTTGATCTGGCCAAGGATATAATCCAATGGGGAACGTTTGTTACTGCGACGACGAACTTGCGAGTTCCGTGAGTCATACAGTTCGAGTTAGTTCTTTATTAGAGAAGAAAAATGAGCGTACAACGTAAATACTTATTACAGAGCGGCCGAAGCTCATTGTAGAGCATTGACTTCGCATTTTAGAGAACTAGGATCGTTACTACGGCCGACCATCGTGACTGAGGTTTTTCCTTAGCCACAAGGCAAATAGGCGGCTGATACCTTCAAAAATAGACCTGGACGACTCCTTTTCGCCTCTTTCCCCAACCCTATTCTTGCCTGAGCTATAGGTGCTTAAAGACTATAAATAAATTCAAATTCGTAAACATTTTTCAGTTACTGTAAAAGCAAATTGCTATTAATAATAACTATTTATATGTTACATGATTTTGGTTAACTATGGCCATTTTACTAACTATGGCCATTTTACTAACTATGGACTTCGACTCGCCTCGATTATACGCGTGCAATGATTTAAAATTTTACAAACATCCATGCCCCTGGCGGGATTCGAACCCGCACGCTCGTTTACTGCGGTCCAGTGTCCTAGTCCACACGGCTACCTAAGGTGGCACTTTGAAAGTTGAAACATGCTTGACATACCAGCGTTAATCCAGTATCCTTGAAAGAGTTGAATATTAAATCCTTTCACCCCCTCCCTTTTTAATTCGTGTTTTTCTGGTCTGGCTTTTTGACCTAAGCCTATCTAAGATAGGATATAATTTGTATTTTATTCCTGGACCGTGCGCAAGAATACAATCGAGGTAAATAGTACAAGCTGCCGGTAAAAAGGCTTTATCCGGTGAAACTAAAAAATGCAAAGCCAGTTACCATGGCTTTATAT
>JAGDQP010039717.1:0-17601 GCA_022664845.1 Lepisma saccharinum | reverse complement strand
TGTATTATACGGTATTTTGGGATAGTCCATATCCCAGGTTAGACGTATAGATCTGTAAAAAGTACCAGAGAAAAATTTTACCGAGAGGGGGACAATCCCAACCATCCCCCGCTACAAATCGAACACTCTATAAAAATAATAAGGGGAACGTAGGAAAGGAGAACCTGGACAAACAGGTTTTCTGTTGTATTCTTTTCTTCTCCTTTTGCCCTTTCTTCCTCCTTTGTAATGTCCGGGAAACCACAATTTCTTTGAATCTGCTTAATATTGTATGGCCGTTAGACATCTAAGGCTCAGACCGGAATAAAGGAGGGGAAAAGATGCGGGAAGGTGTCGGCCAGGGCCTAAGTTGAAGGTGCCATCCCGCCATTACCTGGTGTCACTGAGGAAAATCCCTGGAAAAACCTGTCAGCATGGTCGGGCGCTGGGATTGATCCCATGACCTCTCGAATCCTACGCCAATGCTTTAACACTGAGCTACGGAAGCTCGGTGCCACAATTTCTTATTGAAACTAACATACGGTATTCACGTAAATACGTAAGCCGACATTAACACATGCATCGGAATACTTGGCTTCTCCCACCGCGTCAACAACGTGGCGACTAAATCACACATGATTGGCAGTTCCTTGATTTGTTTACTAGCTAACTATTTACGCAACCAATACGGCCACTTAGTTTAGCCTGCGATTTCAGGTTAGAAAAGTCAGGTTAAATTACTTTTATACGTGATCCTACAGTCGCAACTGACTGCTTCTCTAGCAAAAATTAATAAAAAATCAATCAGAGCAGTAAATGCGTGTACATGGCATGGGGCAGTAATTCACCCAACAGAGAGTGAGTGATTGTGTCAACTGTGTAAAATTTGAAAATGTTTATGTATAAAAAATAACCTAACTTGACTTTTCTAACCTAACCTGACCTACTATAGCTTTGCTTGGGAACAGGAAGGCAAAAAGTAATAAAAATGCAATGGGGGGGGGGGGGCAGTAAATGTATGTACGTGACACGGGGCAGTAATTCACCCAACGGTGAACAACTGATTCTGTCAACTGAGTGAAATTTGAAAATGTGTAAAATAACCTAACATGACTTTTCTAACCCGACACATAGCTTTGCTTGTGAACATTAAAAAAGGCAAAAATGCAATCAGAAAAGCAAATGTGTGTGTGTGTACATGGTACGAAGTACATATAGTGAAAAGTACTAGAATGGGATGTTGTAGCCGCGGAGCGCCCATAGATATTGTCTGGCGACGTAAAACTTTAACTGCACGAAAAATGTTCATGATTCCGTAAAAAAAAAGTCTCTGGCAGGTGTTTTGAACTTCTGTCCAGGTAGGAATTATAATTCTTTGTGTATGAAAGCACATGCTTCTCCTAGCGCGAAACTGACATAATAAAACAGTTGAATTTAAGGGTTAACTTCCTAAGCTGGTCGTTCGTTTCTAGTAAAATTTAGAAAATTCACAGCGAAGAAATGGATAATTTCCTCGTTTGTGTAGTTAATAATATATAAAAAAGAACGAAAGTTGAGTTTATTTCATTGTACAATCGGCGATAAACATGGAATCATTTGGGAAACGGAAGGAACTACTTGGCGGAAGGTTACCGCATGATTGGATTGTGGGAAAGTTACGAGCATTTATATTGTGAACATTGCTTCAGGTGTACAGGAACGTTGCCCTGGATGTGAGTTAACAGTATTAACTTGTGTAACAATACGGTGATACTGAGGAAAATCTTTGAAACTATGTGAAAGTTATGGATTAATAAATCTAACAACAAATTGCAGAAAATGTGGTAAGCTTTGTTCCGACGAAAATAAATGTGATGTATATGAGAACAAAAAGTGTAAAGATACATGACTGCACCTAACTTTACCTAACCTCCACGTTCCTATGGTCAGTAATTTAAGAGATCTACGAAAATGAGGCTGACCTCCTCCTCTTGATTTAGGTCTAAAGGTTAGCTTAAATTTGGTTTGTTTGCATTCTAAACTGAATAAATAGCTTCAAGATTACGTAAGGGTAGGTTAGTTTAGGTTTGGTTCGGTTAGTTTGTTAATATCCATCACAGAGCGGGTCAGTCATCTATACCCTTGCCGAAAATGCAAGAAAGCAATTATTATTAATAAATATGAACATATGAAAATATATTTTGATAATATACATGAACGCACCAAACCTTACCTAATCTCCACGTTCCCATGGTCACTAGTTTAATATAATGTACGAAAATTGCAAGAAAGCAATTATTAATAATAAATGTGAACATCCCCACCCTGCACGGTAACCGAACGAAACCGAAAACCAGTGAACTGAACGTAGATACTGATGATTTTTAAATTTTTGGTAGCTTTCATCAGGCTTTTAGTCGAAAACCAGATGGACGACCAACTTCGGAAGTAATGCCGAATTTAGGAATGCCTTGAATTTATTGTGACAATAATTATCGACGTTATTTTCTCTGAAATTGGTAATACACTTTGTATTGCCTAAACATTCAACTTATATAGGGTGTAAATAAGACCGGATTTATCATTAAACAACTTGCAAAATGTTACTCTATGTTCCATTGTCTTCTCGAGTTGGAACTTTGAATGTGGGAAAAACTTACATTATAGGACATGATAATAAACAATTTTATATCATAAATAAAGAGTAACTTACCAATTGCTAATGTGTACTGAATCAAACATGAATAACTTGTCACTACGCCACAAGCAATTACGATGAGCTCACACAGAAACACGCATTCCATACAAAACATAGCCCTCTCCATCCACTGTCACGTGATATGAACAAACGACGTACGATGAAGCGAATGGTTGGGAAAATGTTGGCTGTTTGTTGGTTGGCGTATTGTAATTTAAACATTAATGGGCCAACGTATTTCCTCCGTCAAATAGTTTCATTACAAATTCTGCAACTTTGTCGACGATTTCCCAACAAAGGGCCAACGTATTTTGGCGTCAAATATTTTCATAACCAATGCTGACCATTTGCCAACCGCGGCCCTATGTATTTTTCACGGCAAATATTTTCGACAACAATTTCCCAACGGTGCCGCAGTTCTTTTGCTGTTGGGCCGACCAAGTGTGCTGCTAGGGTAGTAGTGTAGAACGTACACATTGAGAAGTAGCTGGCGGACGCAGGGGTTCCAGAAGTGAAGTTTATCCATATGATTATGAAGCAAACATAATATTCATAAAATGATAATGAAAAACAATAATAAAATTATTAAACATTACCCTACTTTTCACCTTACCATATCCCTTTTTCCTTGCGAGAGTACTAGTTGCGGGTAACAAAAAAAGTTTAAACATTCATATTCAATTTCATGAAGTACATGAACTTCGCTGACTACCAGTTGTGTGTGTTTTTATAATTACTGTGAAGTATATAAATACAGAGATTCTGTTAGACCACCCAATGTTTAACCCCCGGAAATGCTTGAGTACAACCTTATTTTATTTTTACAATTAAAAATAAATAGGAACAAAACTGCAAAACTCAGTTTACAAGCTCTAATTTTGGCTGTACCCTCCAAAACTGAAAATCTTAATTACTTTGGTAGTTGCAACGGAGCGAAATAAAACGCACCCAAAAACCGTTCTCTGCCTTTGAATTCCTTCATGAAAAAAATCATTAATTTCAATTACGGTACTGTATTTCTTGCTTGTCATTGCTTGAAACGCGCTCATGTTCTTCGAACTACCTGTTAAGTTCCGGTTTACTTTACTTTATGGGACGCAAAAAAACGTAAAATTTACACGAGAAGTGTAACATTCCAAACGTGCCTAGAGGTGTTTGGAAAGTTTTGAAATGAAGGTGTAAAGTGAGAGGGAAATAGGGAAAGGTGCTAGGGACTATTTAGTTTCTTCCGCTTTGGGGGGTTAATACATGCATTTTTAGAACCCCATGTACATCGTGTATAATATAAAGCATCGAACTGGACTTCAACTAACCCCTCTTGACTGGCCCGAGATACTGTCCGTGTTTTTTGTGGCATAATACGTGTAATTCATAAGACGAAGTTTCGCCATAATTCCTAACGGGGCTATGCTTATTATATGTTGATGAATTTCATATTAATGAAATGATAATGGCATATAGCTTTCGTAGCACTTTTAGGAAGCTGGGTTGCCGGTAGGTGTTTATAGATGTGTGGTAATTGTTTGCAAGGAAATAAAGCATATAGAGCCTTACATATAGCACGGAAGCTGCCGCGATAACTTGGAGTTTATCTATTTTCCCAGAGTGTATAAGGATATGCGGGCCAGCGATCTAAAACCGTCACGCCTACGTAACAAATAAACTTTGTAAGCTTAATTTTGTATGGACGATTTTTAGTAACTGAATTCGGTCCGTCACGATTATGAATGCGATGCTAATTAAAATTCAGATCCATGCACCAGCCGGGATTCGAATCCGGGACATTCGAGTCGGTTACGTAGCCCCCCAACCCACACGGCTACCAGGTCGGCGTCACATAAACGTATTTTTTTAGATAGTAACTCTTTACATATGTGTGTTTACTACATTATTTCTTTATTACACAAATCTCTTAATGAAATCAAACATTCATATTTGTTACTTCAGAAACTAGCGAATTTGATGCGTATTTTGTTTAAAACTTACTGTGCTATCCTCTATTCTACTGTTTTCATAATTCCTGAACAACTCCCTAGATGGCGAAATAGCAGAAATCCATTGCCAACCGTCGCACTGTTCCCACTAACCAAAAGTTAAGTAACCACCAGTTAAAAAGCAAATGAAAAAGGGATATTAAAGTTAGAGTTCAGGTTAATTTTAACTAGCAGTTAGTTAACTGGAAAGATAACTGGGCAATGAAAAACTAGCCCTTAGAGGATTTGTTAAGTAATCACCTGCTAAACATTAATATAGCGTAGAGTTATTAATTTCACTACTCAGCAAGGTTTTTGCAACATTACAAAAAACAAGTTCTTCTCTTCTCCTTCTTCATCTTCAAGACTGCTCGACACGAGACCCTTCCTTCCCAGTCTATACAAGCATAATATGTTAATTTGTAATAATATGGATAACTAGTGAGAGTACTAAATAAAGTCTGGTCACAACCCGACTTAGCTTTTCCATGGGATAAGCGAACCAAAAAAATGTAATGATCGGGTAATAAGTTAAGAAGGTCGAGTCAAGGTAAAACGTCAAATCCGGTAGAGTTGGGACGGATATGGGGCAGAAGTTCGGAAGGAAGAGCTGAGTGAGAGGAAAACTGTGTAGAATGAAAATGTATAAATATAAGAAAGAAGTAATGTACATGTGTGTATTGTAAAAGAAGGTGTAAATGTATGGTCGTGCAGTGCATGTATGTGGATCACACGGTTGTTCACACTCGCGCACTACTCACTTCCACTGAGCCTCAGACCTTTGATGTTCACTGCTTCACTAGCTGCAATCCTGTGCCGAACTCATTTCAATGCTGCTCCTATTCTAACTTCTTCTATTCTAAGGTCAACCAGGACCAAATGATGGGCTCAGGAGTATTTCAGCTATAAAGCCCGTTACAAGGTATGTAATAGTTTGAAAGTGTATAACAGTTGAAAACCAGTAGTAAATTAAATATGTAAGGGCCAATGACTCATCTTATAGTAGTAATAAATGAAAAGTTAAAAGAGGTCAAAGTCAGGAATTTTTAGTAATGTTTTGAAATAATCAGGAATTCTTCGTCAATATCGGGAATGTGTAGAGAAGATCGATAGAAAGTAAGAAGGAATGAAAGGTCAAATTCGGTAGAAGTTTGGCAGAAATGAGGCTATCTCGATGGCAGATACGAGATAGTGGAAAGAAGCAAACTATCATGTAAATGTGTAAGAGGTTAAGTGAAAACGTGTAAGAAAAGTGTACTGTATGTGTGTAGTATGTTTCTGCTATGTGGATAATCACTTCGCGTCCACTGAACTTAGTCCGTCATTTAACTATCTGCCTCCTCCCTCGAAGAGCACAAATCACACGAGGTGCACTGGTCAGCAGTCACGCACAAACTCCATTCTGCTCCTACAAATTCAAGCCTAGACAGTTCAAACTTTCAGGGAAGGAAGTTCACAACCAATTCAACAGGGTGATTGATGACGATTTTATATTTTCGTTTTCCTCCATTGTTGTTAAAAATCAAAACTGTATAACAATTGGATCCATTACTTTTCGACGCCTCCGTTTGGGTGCCGTTTGCGTTCAGCGCTAAACTTACGGCGCCAAGTGAGGAAAAGGGAAATTAATAACGTTCGAACCGGGGGGGAAATGTTGGAAATTATTACTCCTTTGTCTCTTAAGTCTAATGTGGAGGGGATCCCAACAATGAGTGCTGGATTTAGATCAAACCTTGCGAAAAAAGTATTTCGACGTCACTGAGATCCAAGATGATAGTCATTCTATTCGCTTTGCCTTTTTCTGGGTTTAAAAATCCCGGAAAACTCAATTTCCACACAAAATTGTCATATAGGAAATATTTAAATAAAATGATAAGATGTGTGAAAGAATTAAGGTGAACGAGACGAAAAACCAACTAAAAAAATGGCGAAAACCGTAACCTGTGTTCCCAAATCAGCATACAAGATAAAAATGTTAAATTAGGAGCGCGTCTCGTATTTTTTTAGTTATGGATGTACTGATTATTTTTCTTCTTCTTTTTAATACTAATTGTTTAAGAAAAGTATGTCTTTAAAAAGTTATTTTTTAATAAATGAAGAACGTCAACAGTTGTATTATATGTATCGACATTTTTAACTTTCACTAGTACTATCTTGAGCTGTGCACCTTGACAAAAAATGCAAGCTAATGCTTTTGTCACCAAATCCTAAAGTGCTCTGCAAACAGTCAAACGGAACATCGTTGCGGGCTAGTATTTATTTTAGGATACAGAAGATCTTACTAAAAATTTGCTTCTAAAATACATAAATACAAAGAAATATATGAAAGAAGCAACTGAATATTGCATTCTCTCCGACGAACATCCCTGTCGAAAATTTCACCATTTTTTGGCGTTCCGAAACGAGTGATTACACGTTTGAAACATTGTGTGTTAAACAAAATTAAAGCAATTTTATGAAGTTCTATTAAAATTCACGCGAGAGAAGTTCAAGCACATAGCTTTAAAGTTTAGTATTCAAATTCGATTCTTAGAGAAATGAATAGTGGCCACTTATATATTCTTGAACAGAACAGACCCTGACCAATAAGAGGTTTTGGTTCTTAGAAACCAAGATATTATCGTAATGTAAAAGAAAATGCGATTGAATCTCTTAGTATAGATACTTTCAGTAAAATGTAGGCGTAAAGATATAATTAGTTTAGACCAAGGATCAAACAGGTTTATACCAATTAATGAACGATATAAAATGAACCAAAGGCCAGTAACTTGAAGTCTAAAAATTCCGATTACTTGCACATAAATAGTGTTATTGGTAAAGACAAAAATTACAATCAAAATTTCAAATTTTCATGTCCTTCGTTTCACTTTTTGTTTTTGAGTTATAAAATGTTTAAAATTAAAAGAATGCCGTTTTTTTACGACTTGTGAAAGCTTTTAAAGGATCGAAACTCCAACACTCATTGTTCCACACAACTTAAACTAGCATCATCCGTTTCAGAATTTCAAGAGCTGTAATTTGATGTATTACTTGACCCTATTAAAAAAATATTTAAAAAAATGATTTTTGAATAACTAAAAATTGAAATTTTAGTTTCTTTCGAAAAAAAATATATGTTCAATGTACTTTAGGTTAGAATACATCCGCCAAATATAATCGTATTTCAATTGGATGATGTTGCAAAAATTGTTTTATAACAAAAGTACCCTGCAGTTTATGCAATATGCATAACGTTTATAATAATCTTACACGGCAGAACGCATAATTGCTTTTAGCAAAGTAAATGAAATTGGTTATGGAAAACCTTATCTCTTCGATTCGCGAAGTGATTGGGTTTTACGATCATCCACTTCATACGGACTTAAGTAGTCGTCTACGATTAATCCTCCCCGGTGTTAATTGCGATGAACTTCCCCCAAGCAGAGTAAGAAATTGAACAAATATCATCAGTCTCAAGCGATGATACAACAAACGAATATTCGGCTCAGAAATTGGAAACTCTGCTGAGGACAGTGTTAAATAAGCTATTACTTGTGTTTCTCAATACGTGTAATACATCGCCTCAAAAAACGCATCAGAAGCGAACTCTATATCGTAGTAGAAAAGGGAAATTGAAAACACGTCACATTAAAGCAATGTGAACCAAATAAAATATTCGTTGAAATATAATTTAAAATTCAAGCTCTTTTCAACGTGCGTGTAAATGAAGCAAGATAGATGTAGTTAATTTCAGTATTTTAGCTTTTAATTACAATATTTATTTAATTAACTTTTAGAGGGACATATCCTAGTTTTTTTTTTCTCAAAATTTCCGTTTTTTTTCTTTCCGTGCTTTAAAACAGTACAGACCCGTAGAGAGATGTTCACGGTATGAGTTGTCGAGTGCAAATAGTGAAGAAAAACTGGTAAAAAGCATTAATTTATTTTGTCGTCCAAGAAGGTCAGAAAAAGAACACATGGTGGGATCTTCAACGTTCTTACATTAAATTCCGCGTGACACCCAGTTGAAATATCTGAACTTTGGAAGGTAAATTACCTAATAATTATAAAATAGTTCAATAGATCTATTCACAAAATCTACTGATGGGTTTCATATTTAATTAATCAAGGTCATCTTAATGTTTATCAGAATGTTCGATAAAAATCCTCGAAAATTGGTTGTGATTAATTTTAACTTAGTTGTTGCGTTAATAACACAACATTATTTTACGACGTTTCAATCGAACACATTACATACGCTCATATATTATTGGATAAGAACTCCGCATATGCATGTATTTGCATGAAATGACAAGTCTGTAGAGAATGGGCGACGCCATTCGAACCCTACACAGCCCTTTCAGGAAACAGAAACCACTGGCAAATAGTAAAACATTTAAGTACGGATTGAGGTTAGTGTACAAGGGCATATGCAAAATACACTGTAATGTTGAGCTTGTAGTTGTTGAAAAATTGCCGGTAGTCAAGTGCGCTGCTTCTAAAACTAATGTCAAAACTTAGGATGTAAAGGTAAATATATTTGGCTTTTGTTTTTCTACTTTCCTATAATATCTAAGTAAGAATGTATTTAATTCGTTCCATACACCATAAAAGGTTAGTCCTCATTATGTCGTCCCCATTTAATTTATTTTGGCCATGAGCAACTCTATTCCTCTTTTGCGAGGTTGTCACGTATGGCACAGAGCGGTAAATTTAATCGCTTGCTATCTGTACTCTACGGTATTTGTGCCAAATTGTCGGCTGATCCCTTCTCTCCTTTTTGGTGCTGCCTTTGCAATGGTGCACATTTGCATCTGTGTTTCAATTGATTAGTAACTGAATTCTTGTTTATCTTGTTTCACAGACATTTGACAGCTTGACTATTATTAAAGCAAATAAGAAGTATGGACTTTAATGATAGTACACAATTTGACAGCTCCGTGGCCTCACAAGAGTTCAAGGACGTGAAAGAAGAGAAGATTGAAGTGTCGGATACTTTTATTGAGGTAAGTGCATAACAAAGATTATTTAATGGTCAGTGGCTTATAACAGCCAGTTTCAGAGCTTGTATTGAACAGTATTATCAGACGTTCCATTTTCTTCTGAGACTGTTTTGTTTTCTGACAGAATAAAAGCTAGCTGTCAAATTCCTATTTATCCATTGTTTCCATTTTACGTCAAGTCCATACATAAAAATATATATTTTTTTCAAACGTGTAGATTTCATAGTATTTTAGCTTCTAATATTTACATATTTATGCATTTCAATGCCCTGTATGTATACTGTTGCAAAATGTTAAAAAAAAGTCACCTCGCAATATTATTGATATAAGTTATAGACAATCAGGGACCACTGAATACTTAGTTTATGCGCTCTTTTCAACATAATCAATTAAATTGTAAGTACTTCCAATACCTTTTAAATCGGAACTTATTTTGTATGAGACTCTGAAAGATCTGAAATATGTTTTATGCAAAATTGAACATTCCAATATTTTTCAATTTTGGCGAACGGGATTTTCCCAAAGGAATAGAGGCTAGGCTACCCAGAAATATTCTTAATTAAAAGGGAACGGAAATATACATGATTAGAATTGCGTCTCAGCAATAAACTCGTTTGTGCCATGTCGATGTCAGACGTATTTCCTTTGCGTTTTTAATGGTTCATAGTTAACAATAGTAAGAATACATTAATTTTAACAAACGTTTGTGTTATTATTAGAATAGACTGCAACATCACGGTTAGCTGATGCTCATTATGTCTCTCAAATTAACTCGGGCCGAAGGTTTTCTTACACGTTCCTGTATTTTGTGCTGGTTGAGTGGGTGAGAGGAAAAGATGTAGATGAGTAGATATATAATATGTAAATATGAATTATTAATTTCTTAAGATCCTATTGTAATGAACGTGGCTGAAAGCCAAGATAGCATTTCTACGACGCCCATGACAGTAGTAAGTAATGGCATGGTAATTGGACGTATTTTTGAACCACACTGTCCATGGAATATTCTTAAGTTAGAAATTTCCTGAAGAATTTTTATCTCAGCTGATTATTAATTTTAGCTGAGTGAAATCATATATATAAATTTTACCAGCATTATTTTTAGATGCAACGTATTGAGTGGTGTGACAAAACTTAGAAGAAATCGATGGATTGCTCGTAATATAATCTGTAGTACTTGCGTTTCAATCTAATACTCTGAGAGCGAGCGGGTTTTTTGGGTACCTGATGTGGTCTCTAAAATCATAATTTGTTTATTTAGTGTAATTGCTTGATATTTTTAAACAGATATGCAGTTCATATGATCCAAACACCGGAAATAATGTAGATCCATTATATTGGGACGAGACAATGTTATCGAGAGAAAAATCTTTGTTCGATGCGAATCAACTTGAAGTTGAAAGTGACTTGTTAGAAGAAAACAACAAAATAAAACAGGAACATCAATTTGAAAGGTCATTTGCTTATTCTGAAGCGCAATTGGAGAACCTAGAATCTGCTTCCCCGGTAAGTAGGTGTATTTTTTTATTATTTCCGCTCATGCTCCATACAGCATTCTTAAAACGTACTTTCCAGTTCTATGAGCTGTTGTGTAAAACATTAATTAAAAAGATATTTCAATCATCTTTTGCATCTCTCATTAAAATTCTAATACTTCCTACGCTGTTTGAAGAATTTAAACAGATGTATCTTCAATATTATATACACTGATTCATTACATTTTATTTATGCTATGAATGAATCTGAAACCAAAGTGTTCACGAATGAACTTTGGCTATTTGGTTAATATTCTAATTTTAGTTTTTTATATAATGATTTTTGCCAACAACTTTAAAACCTGCAATACATTTTAACGTAAGTAAATCATTTATTTCTCACTCGAAGGAAATGCAGAGTCACTTATGAATTATAATAATGAGCCGTTCAGGTCTCGATTATTTCCATATCAATTTATAATTTACAGTGCGAAAAAATATATGTATTTTCTTTTCTGGAGCTCTACGCTCTGATTGTCGTTATAAAATTTAGAAAATCGTTGACTAAAATTAGATTATCATTATTATTCCCGCCGCTTAGTGGGCTGGAAATGGAATTTAGCCGTACAAAATATTTCTAATGATAATTTGCATTAAAGATCAAAGTAAATGTTGCTCTCCGTAAACCACAATTAGTCATATTTATAGGAGATTTAATCTCGTCAAATTTCACATGTCAACGGTTGACGGTTATTATAACTTTCGACTTAACTCAAACGAAGTCTTAACACACCCGCGGTCGTGCCTATATTTGTACATGTGTATGTATGTGTATATGTGTGTGTCTCTGTGTGTGCTAAAATGTAGAGCGACAGTGAAATTAGTTAATAATGATTATATATTATCAGTTCATTAAGGTCGTTCTATCAAAGTGAGCGAAGATGATAGCTTAATAATGAAAACGCCCATTCGAGTAGTCGAGATTTACTTGATTGGCAGGTTTATTTATGTATTTTAACTTCACACTGTCCGCGAAATATTCCGTAAGCATATAACTTTCCATTGGAATGTTCTTTTGAGATGACTATTAACTGTAAATGAATTAATTCACATAGAAATTATAGGAGCAATATGTCATAAGTAAAAAAATTAGCTGGTATGACAAAACTTAATTGGAGTTATCAAACTGTCCTTAATCTCATCTGTAATACCGGCATTTGAAACCAGTAATTTGACTACCAGATGCCATATCTGATGCGTTTTCTAAAAGCAATAATAACTTGTTTTGTAACTACTTTAAATTTTAGGCATACAGCTCAAATGGTGCAAAGACCGAGAATAATGTGGATTCGTTATGCTGCGACGAGACAATTTTGCCGACCGAGAAATCTTTAGTCCATGCCAGTGAAAGAGAAGGTAAATGCGATTGCTCAAATGATAATATAGAGTTGAAACAGCAGCACGAATCAGAAAGGGTATTAGGATATCCTGCAGAACCTTTCGAAAATCGAGAATCTTCTCTCAGGGTTAGTAGTTATTTTTTATTATTCATTCCCTTCATTCTTCATATGAGTACAGACCACTATAATTTTCTGTATGTTATTTAATGCTAATATTATTTAGGTGTTTTAGACAGAGTCCGCAAATAGTTGTGCGTTTAACACTAGCATGACATATTAATATGATTAAATCTAAATATTTTTACTGTGTTTTTGTAGTTAGTATCATAGTAGAAGTAATATTACTCTTATCGAAAGAAATCTACAAGTATTTTGCTTTAGTCTTTGTTTATAGAATGACGCCATAAATTGAACCCGGCATCAGAAAATTATTCCTGATTGTTTTTCATGATTCAGTATTTGACCGGTAATGAAATAATAACAGTAAGTATATAGTCCCGGAATGCATCTCGGGAACGCTGGCAGCAGCCAAATACTTTATAGAGGAAGAGTCGCCGGGAGTTTACTAAGCCAAGTTGCGCATTAACAAAGTGCCGGTAGAAGATGTGACTAAGTTCCTCTCTCTACCTCTGAATGGGAGAACTCGCAATGCTCTTCAATGTTCTTGTTTAAATAAACGTGTTTTATAAATCGGGCTATTAAGATTTATCTACATATATTTTAATACACGTACCCACATCCTCTCATATGTGTATGTGTGTGTGTTTAGTGAAAATGATACGATTCACTATAATTATAGGAAGTTCAGTTTCTGATAAACTTAGAACAAAGGCTGTTTGATTCATTACTACATTCATTTTCAAAATATTTTCCTATAATTTTAAAATTTATATGTAGAGGAATACTAGGCACTCAAGTATTTTTCAGAGTTCAAGACACCCAATATTCAAATAAATGCTCATCTGACATACCTCATGGCTTTTGCTATCTTCAACTCCCAACATTCCGTTCAAGTTACTGGTACTTCCTCCGTGCAGGAATTTCAGATATAGTCAATGATGAGTGCTTGCTGCCAAGTGCAATTGTGGCTACTTTAAAGGTAAACACTAATAGAGTCTGGTTTGCTTGTACGCCTCCACATCACAGCGAGCAAGCAGCACTACTGGGAGAAGGGAAAGTAGAAAACAAAACGATGTGAGGGAACACATTCGCTGGGTTCCTTGCATCGGGAATAGAAACGGTCGCCCAGGGAGGTTATCCGTGTAGGAATGGACCATGAGACGCGTACACCAGATTCCGAGGTTCCGTGGAGAATCGGTCGCCCGCGGCCCGCAAGGTTGAGGAATACTGGATGAGAAGTGAGCTACTTGTTCCAACCTCCGAAGAGAATCACTCACCGGCGGCCCACAGTTTGGGAATTGGCGGTACGAGCTGCTGGCTCGAAGCCTCCGATTAGAATCGGTCACCCGCGGCCCACAGTTTGCTAACAGAATGTAGGTTCCGTGCCTTGTGTTGTGAAACGGTCGCCTACTGGCAGTGTTCAAGAATGAGGAGGGTAGCACTCGGAAAAGCGAAATATATACAACGTTGGCGAGAACAGTCTCTACATCCACTCCCGTCGGGAATTTGCGTAATAGTGTCAAGAAAAGGTCCTCGTAGTACTCATGATCTCATGAAATATTAGAATAGTCACCCTCACGGATAATACACTCACTACAAAAGCTGCTCGCACGTATCTTCATATTTACAACGAAGTCCAGTGCTCATGGGCTGACTCAATATGTGCTGACATACAAGTGTTCAGTTGTGGTCCCTTCCACTTAACTTGCCAAGCACGTCAGATGGGAGAAAGAGGCGGATCTTCTCCATCCATTTGTTCTTAGTTTCCAGAGAAGGGGTCCGGATCTTGCAATTCTCTTGCGCTTGATGACCTACAATAAAATAAAAAAGACTGGAAAGATTATAAACACAAGTAGAACAACACATAAATTGCTCTCTCTTAAAATACGGACGACGACGTCGGTACCTCTTCATATGCTTACTGGGGGAGGAGGTATACTTTTAGTTGAATGGGTCGGCGTCGTCGAGAGGTAAACGCACTATTCCGCTGCACAGCCTTACAATTAGCAGCGTTTTTCGTTGTCCTTCAGGGCCTTGTGAAGTGAGATCCAGTCCCTTCCAAATATGATAAGGTAGCTCAGTCCCTCAACTACTAGAGACATTCAGTGGTCAGGTACTTGGGATAGCATAGTGGGTAGCACACCTTCTCCCTCGACTTTCTTCTCATAATTTCCCAATCGGTTCCCGGGTGACTTCAGATGGTACATCAGCTTGTCGGAGGCGAACTGTTTCCAAAGTTCTAGGGAACACAACGAAACTTCCGAAGGCGAGTCTACTAGTGCTGTATTCAGCACTTTTATTATGACTACGAGGACCTCGTTCCCTTTAGAGGCCTATTTCCCCTTCGTTCTGTGAGGGTAGTTTGGCTCGTTATCCCACCTATCAGCGGCGACATGATGGACGCCGAAGTAGAATGGCGGCACTTGGGCTTCTTTTAGGCACCTTTAACCCAAATTTTGGAACCAGATTTAGTTCCTTTTTGGGACTAGATTTAGTTACATTTTATTCTCTTCTATGGGCCTTATTTTTAATAGTAAAAAATAGTATTTTTTGTAAAAGAGTGTGAGCCCCTTTTTCTAACTCTATTTATGATAGCATAAAATGCTTTGAACACATTTTTCGCGCCCCTATTTAATTCACATAATGGCATGGCACCCAACCTAACGCACAAAATGCATATACCTTCCTGGTAGTGGGGTCCCTAATATGGCATAAAAGGCTACGAGCATAGTTTCAACCCCAGTTTAACATAGCAAAAGTTCTCGTATTCCTTGCAGAGATGTGGAAAGTATATATTACTAACGTATTTTGACCTAACCCAGCATAGGTGTGTATCCCCATATTTAGCATAGCACAGATTACACATTTCTTGCATTTCGAGCTCATAAATGGCTATGACCCCTTTTTAGGCAATAGGGCCACAACGACTGAAGGATGTTAATGCTGTCGCACTACTCAATAGTATCTTTTAATAAGCAGGTTTGTAATACTGCAGAATAAGTTATGGGCTGTATTACTATAGTCCGTCTTAACCTATATTATATTTTGGAATACCTTTCATTTTCCAGGGGTTTTAAAATAATATTTAGTCCAAATTTGAGCATAGCATATTGCTT
This sequence comes from Lepisma saccharinum, assembly GCA_022664845.1. Taxonomy (NCBI): domain Eukaryota; kingdom Metazoa; phylum Arthropoda; class Insecta; order Zygentoma; family Lepismatidae; genus Lepisma; species Lepisma saccharinum. Next base: position 1,879 of record JAGDQP010039717.1, on the reverse strand, counting down.
TTCCGATATCAAAATGTTGCCAAAAATTGGAATTGTTTCCATGCGGATCTTCCTTTAAGTGTGATGAAAAGCATGCATCTAATGACGAAACGAGCTTCCGTTAAACTCTAGTCGTACAACGATTTTTTTGTTTATTTTTTCTCATCGGATTGACAAAGCCAAGTCGCAAAAGCATTTGAGAATATAACAGCGCAATGATTTGTTGAAAATATTTGCAGAGCAAAATATATCCAGAAAAATATGTACGATTTCATAAATGCTAGAGTACTATAAAACAATATTTGCAGCGACGGTACCTCTGTATGAATATAGACAATTTAAATTCAAGTAAACCTGCAACCCTCGGGTTTGATTAACGGAACACAAATTCAGTTCTGTATCATTTGATGGGAATAAAATCTAAATATCAAAAGACGTTAGCATGTTACTGTTTATTGATGACAGACGTTTCTTCACAAACATATTTTTTAAATCAACTTCAAATTTCTTCATATTTTTATAACTCCAGTTATCTTCTTCCAGGGAAAGAGTTTTATTACGTTCTTCACCCATCACGTTCACATGTTCCTTGGAATTAGTAAATTGCTGTTTTTGTACTGAACGATTAACTCCAACAGTTCATTAGTAAAAACAATCCCAAATTAGCTCTTAAGTGTCATAAAATTGCTTCCTGAGCAGACTACTGGTGGCTTATCTCAGGCAAGGGATAAACGATATTTCCTGCGTAACACTAAAATTATCGCTTTATTTCACCATTTCAACAACAACCAATTTTGTTTCACCCTTTCATTCTTACAGATTGTCTTCATCTGTACTCTATTGTAGTATTATTCCACTGTTAACCTCCAAAAAATCTTCGTTGCCTTAACTCTTGCCACACAATTTATCTTTGCCTTCATATGTAACTTCAAATATGTCTGACTAATCTCTTATTGTGTATTCGTTATTTTTTCGTCCTGCACATTTCGCAACATCTTCTGACAATAATATACTGACTTGCACACACTAACATTATAACTCTTGTGGCAGTAATAACCTCACCTGCATATACAAATAAAGCACGAACATTTTCTCTAACGCCTTCCACTAAAGGTAGTACAAACCATCGTTTAGGGTACGTATGGCCTCCGAATAAAATAATTTCGCTGTTTTTTAGAACAAAATCAATAAATAGGAACTGACCATATTATGATTTTGAAGACTGATGTAAGGTAGGATATTAGTTTGAGCGCCGGGAAACTTCTACAAACTGTTGCTGTGTTGCAAACAGTTAACTACGTAGGATTGCATTTAACCCACGTGATGCTTCCAGGGTTAAGAGATAAGCAAGGGGCTAGCGATGAGTGAGATTTTTTTTATATATAAATCGTAAAAACTCCAACTATACATAATATCTGAAAGCAAATGTCATTTCAGTTTCAGCTGAAAGAACACGGACGTGCCAGTTCGGTCTCGGAACATTTCCAGTATGAAATATGCGGATATAAATCTATAGAAAATAGTAGCTCAAAAAGACGCATGAGAAGTCCTAGACGAGAGCATGTTTTCGAATGTGAAATATGTACATATAAATTTAGTCAAAAGGTTAATCTGAAAACACATATGTTAACACATACAGACGTAAGGCCTTTTCAGTGTGAAACATGTGCATTTAAGTGTAATACGAAGAGTAGTCTGAAAACACACATGTTAACACATACAGATGAAATTCCATTTCATTGTGAAACATGTGGATATACATGTACTTTTCATGGTAGTCTGAAAAGACACATGTTATCACATTCGGATGAATTGCCCTTTGAATGTGAAACATGTGTATATCAATTTATTCAAAAGAGAGATTTGAAAAGACACATTTTAACACATACAGACGAAAGGC
>JAGDQP010039716.1:0-17601 GCA_022664845.1 Lepisma saccharinum | reverse complement strand
CCCCCCCACACAGCACTGTCGACCCACTGAAGATACCACTACCCGGCTCCAGTACTGACCCGGATCTTTCTGCTACTGCCAGTGACGGCGACATGGATGCGGAGGACTTCGTCAGCCCACGTCGGACAGCCAGACGCCCACCAGCAAAAGTTGAAGACGCAATCACACTCGCCAACAAATTTTCAATACTTACTACAGACGGAAATGAAATCAATCCGCCTCCACCAAAATCCAATAAGCCACCTCCCATCTTCATCTACAATATAACAAACAAATACCAGTTCACAAAATCACTTTCTGCACTCTGCGGAGCCAAACCTGCCTACCAGCACACCGATGAATATGTCAAACTCCAGACACAAAACAGCACTGATTACGACAAAATTCAAGCATATTGCCGCCAAACTAACCAGCAATTTTCCACTGAAATCACAAAAGGTGAACGCCTATTCAAAGTTGTAATACGCAAACTGCCAGCTGATACCCCCCCCCGAGGACATACTTCAAGATCTGCTTGATTTGGGATATCCTGTAATGCAAGTATCCCAAATGTACGGACGTGATAAGACCACAAACAACAAAAAACCATTTCCTCTTTTTTTGGCTTCCTTCCAGCGACAAGCTGACAATAAAAATCTCTTTGATCTTGAATACTTGCTCAGCTACCGTGTTGTAGTTGAGACATACCGAGCACCGGACATACTACAATGCTTTAGGTGCCAGCGCCTAAATCACAGCCAAAAAACGTGTTTCCTTGCTCCGCGCTGCGTCAAATGTGGGGAAGGTCACTTGGCCCGTGACTGCCCCAAAAAGACCAGGGACACCCCTGCCAAATGTACAAATTGCCAGGGAGATCATCCTGCGAACTATAGAGGCTGCAAAGTCATCCAAGCAGCACTAGAAAGAAGAAAAGCTCAGAATCCGCCTCCTAAGCCTATACCCACTCCTACACCCCTGAAAACAGCCAAAAACGCCATAATTGCCACAATGGACACCCCTAGCACCTCATATGCTCAAAAAACTAAACCTGCAACAACAAAAAAGCCTATCCTTCCAACATCAGATAATTCCTCTCCCTCACCAGACCCCACGGCCACTAAGCCACCACCACCACCAGCAACACCGCCAAGGCGACCCACCAGACCAGAAGAAGAAGAAGAAGAAAAAGAAACAGATGACACTGAGGACGACAACAGCATGGCATCAACATTCAGACAACTTTTCGCTATGTTCATGGGCCTCAAGAAGAGTCCACTCCTGATCAAAATCAAACGTGGCCTAGCCAAATATCAACAAGCAAAAACAACGGACGAGAAAATCACCATCGTTGCAGATGTCCTTTTCAGCTTCCTCGATGACGGGACAGAATAAGGCCAATATTCACCGCCATATACGCATAGCATTTTGGAATGCTGACGGAGTTTGGGAGCAGCGACACCAACTGAGTCATTTCCTGAAGGAAAAACAAATTGATGTCCTGCTTCTCAACGAAAGCCACCTTCACACTCATCACCACTGGAAAATGCGTAACTACGATATCATCAGAACAGACCGTAATGGGCCCAAAGGAGGCACTGCAATTTTAATAAAGTCAATCCTGCCTCACATGCCGCTAACCCTTCCACCACTGAGCACAATTGAAGCAACAGGAATCACTCTACTGACGCCTGGGACACCGATCCACTTAGTAGCAGCATATAAATCTCCACCACTACCAATAGACATCGATGATCTCCGCCGACTTGGCGCCCTGGGCCCCAGGGTCGTCATCGGGGGGGGACATCAACGCCAAGCACCAACACTGGAACTCCAGAATTTCAAATCCAACAGGAAAAGCCATCTTCCGCAATTTACATATCCTGGATGTCACACCGATTGCTTCTACAGAACCAACGCATTTTCCAAAGAACGGAGGGCGTCCCGACGTATTAGACATGGCATTTATAAAAGGTCTGACCGTCACTGATGGACCCCACGCCATTAACGCCCTCGATTCTGATCATATTCCTGTGCAACTGGACATAACCCACATCCACACACAATTTTCCTCTTCCTTCCCACCAATACGCACCACCAACTGGGATCATTACCGCCAAATCCTCACAGCCTCAACAGTGACCACGCTTCCGCTGAGCAACCCCACAGAAATAGATTCTGCAATTGATCTTCTCACTGCCAACTTAAAATCGGCCATCAGATGTTCAGCAATAAATACAGCCACTAACACGCCAAACAACAATGATGCCATTCAAGACTGCAGAACACAGGCACTCATTGCTCTAAAAAGATGGGCTCGCAAACGCTGGCAGGTCACCAGGAATCAGCATTACAAAACGCTTTGGAATAACATGAAACGGAAATTACAATTACGTCTCCGACGCATTGCGGCTCAGAAATGGAACGACAAACTTCAAGAACTTGACAAACCAAACCACGATTTTTGGAAACTGGCCAAATCACTAGCCGCGCCAGACAAAAACAAACCCACTAGACCAATTCATGGGCCCCATGGCTTGGTCTACACACCCCTGGACAAAGTCAACGTTTTTGCTGAACACCTAGAAAACCAATTTACTGTCAATCCTGACCCATATGACGAAGATCACATTACTTCAATCAACCGCCACATCCGTGACACGCCACTCAACCAACCCTTTGACCCCGCCAGCCTCGCCACGCCAAGAGAAATAAAGAAAATTATTGCCAGAATCAGAACAAACAGTGCTGCAGGACCCGACACCATCTCTCCCAGTGCTCTCAAAAATGCCGCACGTAAGACTATAGTGCTACTAACCAGAATCTACAATTCCATGCTACAGTATAGTTACTTTCCGCCACAGTGGAAAATTGCCAAAGTGATATTAATACCAAAACCAGGAAAAGATGCCATGTTTCCAGAACACTACAGACCAATCAGCTTGCTATCAATTATCAGTAAAGTATTTGAAAAACTAGTGCTATTCAGACTTTCGCTCCATATCACAGGCGCCGAACTCATTCCACCACACCAATTCGGCTTTCGTCCCGGATTGGACACAGTGGCTCAACTAACAAGAGTCATAGAAGAAATTACCTTCCAATTCAACAGAAAAGGCCACTCAATAGCCATATTCATCGATACCGCTAAGGCCTTCGACAGAGTGTGGCACAAAGGCCTCATTTCAAAATTAATAAAACAGGGTTTCCATCATCAGTACGTGCGCCTCATCCAAGCCTATCTGACAAATCGTTCTTTCTTCGTTTCACTACAAGGCACCAATTCCCACCAACATCCCATCTCTGCCGGAGTCCCACAAGGCTCCGTCCTAGCCCCAATCCTCTTCAATCTGTATACTGCAGATATTCCAACTCATCCACATACTGTTCTCGCTACCTTTGCTGACGATACAGCTATCTTTTCGTCACATAGGAACTTAAAATTCGCCCAACGCTGTGCTCAACAACATCTGAACCAACTGGAAGACTGGACCACCAACTGGCGGATTCATCTTAACTCAGAGAAAACACAAGTAGTTCACTTTACGAAAAAACACACACAAAACCCCCCCCCCCCTTCAACTTTTTGGAACTGCACTGCAATACGCTGACAATGCTCGATACCTGGGATTGACACTGGACAGACGCCTGACTTTCAAGCCACACATACAGCTCACAGCAAAGAGAGCACTTCAACGCCTTATGAGCCTCTTTCCCATGCTACGCAACAATGGCCTAACCATGACAACAAGAAGACATATTTATTTAATGATGATCCGTCCAATGTTAACATACCCTTCACCATCATGGCAACATGCTGCCCCCTCCCACCACATACTTCTCCAACGAATACAAAACAGAGCAGCCAGAATCATCACCGGACACACTCGTGACACCAGAGTGCTACAGCTTCATGAAGACCTCGAAATACCTTTCCTCCAAGACGTTCTCACCACCTACCAGCATTCATTCTGGACCCGGATGCACCAATCACAACATCAAATTCTCCAGGACCTGGGCACCGTCGCCCCGCCAAGACTAACTCACAAGATGCCAAGACCACCATAGACCTTTCTTACAACACATGACCAACAACAGGGAAGCGACAGTTGCACCCTGTACACTTCCTATTCACTTTAACATCACACGATATTAATCATCACCGATTGAAGGCATGGGCTGAACAAGCCCGAAACTTCAGCAACTACAAGCCAATACTCTGACTGACTGACTGACTCTTCTAGACCGTAGTTAGTTCTTTTCCAACTAACAAACTCAACCTCAGATCACATACCTACCAACCAACATGGTCACATTATTCCAGTAGATTTTACTCGTAGTGGGTTTTTCCCGGCATCACCGGGTTTTTTCCCTCTATCAAAGCTCTTTTGCCCCTTTTCTATTGTCTTTTTTCACCTTCTTTCACTATTCCCGATTTAGTGGTAAATGTCTTATGGATAGAAACCTCTAGTATACCTCAGATCCTTGCTTTTTAGTATCCTTACTAATTGCATGCGGAGACCTCGGTAGAAGTTGGAGAGAGGTCACTCAGCAGGGCGGGTCTTTCGGGGGCCCTGCTTATCCACCCCTTTCTGTTTCTTACCGACCCACGAATGCCCCCCCCCCAGAGAGGAATTTACCTATGAAGATCATAGTGTTTTTGCTCTTATTATTTCACGCGAAAATAAAGGGAAATCAAAATTTTCCAAGTTCAATAAATAGCACTTGCGCACAATAAACATTGTTCGCGGACTACAGTGTAATTATTATTGCAAACAATTAACTCAGTGCAGTGTAGTGTGTGTGTATTCACAGCATCCTTTCACTGGACCACAACAAAAAAGACGCCATAGTGTGAGCGTGTGTCAGTGGCTTTCGAAAGTGAAGTGAACAGCATACACACACACCGCCCTTTTTGTATAGTTAAAACTGTATATATTCTTGCCTGAGGCGATATTTCCGCCCGCCCTCAGTGCCCCGCTAGACATCCCCTAGTCAAGACGCTTAGCAACCGCATAGCAACGAGAGAGACTCCTGCCTGCTCGCACCACCCACCGGCTGACGTCACGCCAGTCCAGCGCTCGGATTGGCTGGCCGCTTCGAGCGAGCTCCTCTCCAGACAGCAGCCAGACAGGCATCACAGCAAGCAGCATCGATCGCGGAGGCAGCTGGAAGCCCCGCTCCCCGCGCATCTCTCACCAAGGAAGAAGATGGGACTAAACGATAGAAAGAAAACACCTTCCTATCAGCCAATTTCATTCTACAAAAAACCAAACAATGCATTTATTCGTAAGAAGCCAGTAAAGCGCACTCAGAAGATAGTAATCACTCAAATCACACCAGAAACAGCTCCTATGGAAGAAGACATCACTAAACAAGTCCAAACAAGCATCACCATGACAACCGACACTTCCTCCACACCAGAACCGACGCCAGGGTCGGGTCAAGCCCCCCCCAACAACAACAAGAAATGGGACCGCAACACGGAACTTCATCACCAAATTGTAATCTTCAAACAACAGTTCTGAAGCCAGATGGGGTCCAATGCCCCCCTCCAGGACAAGTAACGGACTCCGACTTCCCACTACTTCCTCCACCACAAGTTCAAATGGACTTTTCTTACGGCTCCCAGCCTACTACATCCTCAACAAATTCGAATAACATCCAATCTACACCCAATAGTGACACGGACCATACAGAAGAAGACGGATTTCAATTCCCGAAAACCAAGAAAATAGCCATGAAACGTCCACGGGAAACAGACATTACATCCCTCACAGAGTTCAATGCAAAGCACAAGAACCCTTTTGCAGCCCTAAGTCTTGATGACACACAAGACAAAGAAAACCACCCAGGTCAGCCTCCACAAGACCCAACCAAGGGCCCAACGGGTTCCCGGCGCCCCCATCTTCATTTATGGAATCACAAAGAGATACGCCTTACAGCAATCAATCAATAAATATTGTCAAGAACCACCATATATCATACACACTGGAGATGCAATGAAAATTCATCACAAAAATGTAGCAGATTATGACAAAACGCTAGCGTTTTGTAAACAGACACAATTACAACACGCCACGGAGCGTCCCAAACAAGACAGGCCAATGAAAGTAGTCATCAGGAAACTACCTATTGATACCCCCCCAGAAGAAATCAAAGCAGCCCTCACTGCATTAACATTCCCGGTCACACAAGTATCCCAGCTCTCTGGTACACACCCAGAAACAAAAGAAAAACGACCATTTCCGCTCTTCTTAGTCTCCATCACTCGCTCACCAGGAAGTGCGGAAATCTACACACTGGATCGTCTTCTGCACAGCCGCATTCTAGTGGAGCCCTACAAAGGTAAATCAGTGATTCAATGTTACCTATGCCAACGCCTAGGTCACACAAGACATACGTGCCATTCCGACGCCAGATGCGTCAAATGTGGACTCATGCACGAAACATCTGACTGCCCAAAACAAGACAAAACATCTCCCGCAAAGTGCGCAAACTGTGGGGGCCCACATCCGGCCAACTATCAGGGCTGCAAAATAATACAAATGTTCAAAGCAAAGAGACAACCGGAAAAAACAACATCAACCAACCCGCCTCCCCAGAACATGTCAGAAGAAACAAACATCCACGAAAACGCCCCCAAATGACAAAAATCACTTGCCGGGAGCCGCTGCGTTGCCACAAAACCACCCAACGCCAAGAAGAGGATGGGAAGCTACCGCTGCCCCACCCCCCAACATGGATAAAAAACAGCAAATAAAAAACAGCTCTCCACATCAAACCAAAACAAAACAGGACAACATAGTGAGTGAAGAAGTGCACAGTGAAAATGACAGCGCGCTACCCACTCAGCCAACACCAGAAGAAACAGGCTTACAAGCCCTTGGAAGCCTCGTCAACAGTCTTATTCCTCATTTCTCTGGACTCAACACTGATCATCTCGTTGTCAGCTTCATTGCTGCCTGCAAACAGCTGAAACACGCCCCCACATTCATGGCCAAAATACAAATAGCTTTTAACTTCCTCTCCACGGCCTTTGATGATGGCACAGAATAAACGTTCAAAAATAACCAGAAATTTAACAGTTATGCACTGGAACGCAAATGGAGTCAGAACAAAAATTCCTCTTCTCCGCCACTTCCTGGAAACACAAAAAGTCGATATAGCCTTACTTTCGGAAACGCATCTTCGTCCATTTCATCACATAACAATACCAAACTACACAATATTCAGAACAGATCGACCCATAGGCCCTAAAGGCGGCACTGCCATTGCTGTCAAAAATGCATTACAATTTCAAGAATTTCCTCTACCACCTCTCATCAACATAGAAGCCACTGCAATCAAACTGTACTCACCTAAAGAGCCCATTATCATAGTCTCAGTCTACAAAAAACCAAGAATTGCCTTCCATAGAAGTGATCTCCACAAATTACGCAACCTTGGCCCGCGAGTCATCATCGCTGGGGACCTCAACTCCAAACATCCTCTCTGGAACTCCAGAAGGACAAATGACAATGGAACGCAGTTGCACCACCTCCTACAGTACCTGGATTGTGAAATTTACGCACCATTGGAACCAACACACTTCCCACTGGCAGGTGGGGACCCGGATGTCTTGGATGTCGCGTTATGCGCTGGAGTGGACATCATAGATGGCCCACATTCAGTCAATGCACTTCCGTCAGATCACAACCCAGTTCTCCAACAATTCCACCATGACCATCTGGTGGCCCTCAAAACGGCCGCCAAAACACAACTAGTCAACTGGGAACAGTACAAAAGGCAAGTTCAAGCAGCTATACCCCAACTACCTATACCGGAAAATGAACAAGAGGCAGAAAACGCCATACAACTACTAACTGCACTCTTCAATACAGCTCAGCGACAAAATACAACCTTCCGCAATACCCCCCCAAACAACCCTGGATCTGCAAGAACTGAGTTCCTACTCCAACTCAAGAGGCACTCCAGAAAACAATACCAAAGAACGCGACATCCCATCTGGAAGGCAATCTACAACACACTCACAAATCGAGTTAAGAAGCGACTACAAAGGATCAGACAAGAAACATGGGACAATACGCTTCGAGAAATAGATGCTCCATGCACCAAATTTTGGAAACTGGCAACATCACTGCTCAGAAAACAAGAAAAAACTCCCCCCCCTACCCTCTTCAAGGACCATTCGGACAAGCTTACTTTCCGGAGGAGAAAGCAGAAATATTTGCACAAACACTTTCCCAGCAATTCACGCCCAACCTACATCTAATTCCTGGCCACCAGATCGGCACCATGGAGGCACAACTCGCAAGATTACTTACAACTTAACCGCAACCTCTGCCACCAGACCACTACACAACTCCAGAGGAAGTCTCTACATTAGCATCTTTACTGCCGCCCAAAAAAGCACCAGGACCTGACAAAATAACTACTGAAGCACTGAAACATGCGCCAGAGGAAGCCTTCCAGTACATCTCTATTATCTTCAACATTCTTCTTTCAACTTCTCACTTTCCAGTCACATGGAAAAAGGCACATATAACCATGCTCCCAAAGCCAGGAAAAAACAAACTACTACCAACCAGTTACAGACCAATAAGCCTTCCCTCTCATCTCAGCAAGCTCTTCGAAAAGATTCTTCTCTCCAGACTGCGCATGCAACTTAACCTCCGTGAAGTTCTCCCCCTCCATCAATTTGGCTTCAGACCAGGTTATGACACACAAGCTCAACTGGTTCGAGTGGTAGATCACATTGCCCCGGGACTAAATTCAAAACACTTAACAGTCGGAGTGTTCCTGGACGTCGAAAAAGCTTTCGACAAGGTCTGGCACACCGGAATGCTGGTGAAATTAAGACAACAAGGACTTTCTCTTCTATATGTAAAATTACTGGCCTCATATCTTACAGACCGAACTTTCCAAGTTCGCCACGACAATGCTCTTTCGGATCCGACACAAATACAAGCTGGAGTTCCCCAGGGCAGTGTCTTAGCCCCGACATTGTATATCCACTTCACGGCGGACCTACCCACCAATCCGCACTGCATGGTTGCCACCTTCGCCGATGATACGGCAATATTTGCAGGAAACAAAAACTACAGATATGCACATAGAGCCATGGAAAAACAACTTCAACTACTACAAGAATGGACAACACTTTGGGGCATTCAAATCAATGCAGCTAAAAGTAAAGCAGTAGTATTTCACAGACGCCCACGATACATCCCACCATTCGTCCCGTTGACGCTGCACCAAGAAGTCATCCCATACTGCAACTCAGCTACGTATCTAGGTGTCACACTGGACCACCATCTCACATTTTATCCGCATCTTACTACACTAACAAGAAAGGCAAGACAGCGCATAGGATACCTCCATCCACTTCTCAGAAGCCCGGCCCTCAAGATGAAAACAAAATTACACATATATATGATGATGATCCGCGCTTACATGCAGTATGCAGCTCCAGCCTGGCTGCAGGCAGCCGTCTCATACACGAGGCACTTACAAACAACGCAAAATAGAGCCCTCCGACTCATTACTGGCCATCATTATACTGTAACTATCAAGCAATTACATGAGGACACAGACATGCCAATGGTACAAGATCATTTAAGAAGACTCAAGGCGATGTTTTGGCACCGGGTTAGACACAGCCCGCACGAAGCCCTGCAACAGTTAGCAACCACACCACCAGCAAGAAACACATTCAAGCTACCCCGATTGGACTAAGACTGCTCCACTCATGCTCACTGCAACACATTACAAATTCAATGCACTTTAAGTGCAAAACAAGTACCCACTGCCATGTTCTCAAATAATTAATGTAACAAAAATCTGCATCTTCTGCTCTGCAAGATCACAAGAACTGTCTCACATTCCTTCTCATACGGAAATGTTAATTAAGAATCCTTAAGCCCACTCGTCAAGCAAAACATTATCACAAGAAATAAGTCATGGGCTAGTCCCGAAACTTAAACAAATACGAAAGACAAGAACACATGTTTGGTTTTGGTTTGGTTTTACCGACCCACTTCATTCCTCTGTTAAACTTGAACACACATACACCAAAATAACTCGAAATATCCTTCAAAAATCATGGCAGAATACCTGAAAAACAAGCCAAATCTGCAACAAGATGAACAAGAACCGTTGGTGAAAATTCCCAAGCCATCAAGACCGCTAAAGACGGCTCGCAAAAGAAAAAATAAGAAAAAGAAACAAACCAATATTCCTGCTCAAGACAGACTGGCCCTGATGTCAGGCTGGACACCAGATCTCAAACAAAGAGTACACAGCTCCAATCCACCACAGATCAATTCCGAGGCCCCACCTGCGGCCCCATCATCACAGGACGTCCCCGAGCAAGACACCGGCGAGGACAAGACGCATACTTCAGATGACAACCAATCAGACAACTGCAATAACAAACAGCAGAACAAAGTGGATCAGCCACCTGACATTCACTCCAATCAAGCCTTTCGAGAGCTGCCCAGCACCTCCGGAATACAAGATGTTGACCCCCTGAAGGTCCCGCTCCCGGGATCAACACTGGAAGACGAAGACAGCGACGGAGCCATGGAGGTATCAGACTTCGTCACTCCACGCAAAACAGCTAAGACCCCCCCCCAAAAAAAAATAGACGATGCTACAATCCTGACCAACAAATTTTCGGCTCTCTCAACGAATGACCAAGAAATTCCCCCCCCCACAACAAAAAACTGGCAAGACTCCCCCAATCTTCATATACAACATCCAGAATAAGTTCCAGTTCACAAAATCACTGTCAGCACTTTGCAAATCACCGCCAATATATCAGCACACATCTGAATGTCAAATTACAAATGCAAAATCAAGAAGATTATAACAAAATCACCACGTACTGCAGACAGACCGGAAAGCAATTTTCCACGGAAATAACAAAAAGCGAACGACTTTTCAAAGTCGTTATCTCAAAACTGCCAGAAGACACCCCACCAGAGGACATCCTTCAAGATCTCCTTGACTTGGGACTACCAGCATTACAAGTGTCGCAAATGTACGGCAAAGATAAGCAAACTCTCCAGAAACAACGATTTCCGTTGTTTTTAGCTTCCTTCAGACGCCAGGCCGACAATAAAGACATATACGACCTCCAACACCTATTAAGTTACAAAATAGCAGTGGAGACATATAGACCACCCGACATCTTACAATGCTACAAATGTCAACGCTTAGGGCACTCGCAACAAACGTGCTTTTTGGACCCGCGTTGCGTCAAATGTGGACAGGGGCACCTGGCCCGGGACTGCCCCAAAAAGACACGCGACACCCCTGCCAAATGTGTAAATTGCCAAGGAGATCATCCGGCCAACTACAGAGGATGTCAAGTCATAAAGTCAGCCATTGAACGCAGACAAGCTCAAAACTCCAATCCAAAAACTATACCCACTCCTACATCCCTGCTCAATGCCAAAAATACACTAATCAAAACCAATGAAAAATCCCCCACGTCATTTGCACAAAAAGTAAAATCACCTCCACAGCAAGAAATTCCTTCCTTCCCAGATCCTCAAGAAAAAGCATCTACTTCCATCCAATATACCCAAAAACAAAAATCAGAAAACATCCCTGAATCCACCTACTTCCACAATACCCAAAAACAAAAAACAGCAAACATCCCTGCCGCCACCTATCCCAAAACAAAAACCACCGCCTAAAGAAAACGTCATAGAAGAAGAAGAAGAAGACACCAGCCTTGCTTCCACATTCAAAACTCTATTCAAAATGTTTCTCAGCCTGAAGAAGAGTCCTATGCTGGCGACAATCAAACGCGGCATTGCCAAATTTCAACATGCACAAAACAAAGACGAAAAAATTACAATAATTGCCTCAGTTCTGTTCGATCTCCTTGATGACGGCACGGACTAAAGCAACCATCAGTCGTCACCTGCGTCTCGCTTTTTGGAACGCCGATGGTGTGTGGGAGCAGAGACTACAACTAAAACACTTCCTAAAAGAACAAAAAATAGAAATTTTACTGCTCAATGAAAGCCACTTGAAACCACGCCACAATCTGAAAATACAAAACTATGACATTATCAGAACTGACAGGGATGGACGGCCATCATCATCAAATCGCTTCTCCCATATACAAATCTACAGCTACCTCCGCTCCAGTCCATAGAAGCTACCACCATCTCTCTTCTGACGCCAGGACATCCCATCCATCTCATCGCAGCATATAAATCACCACCAGTTCCAATAGTTATCAATGATCTTCGCAGTCTTGGGGCCCTGGGCCCCAGGGTCATCATCGGCGGGGACTTAAATGCCAAGCACCCACACTGGCACTCCAGAATTTCTAATAGAACAGGCACAACAATATATCAAAATCTTCATATACTAGATATAACGCCCACCGCTTCTCCTGAGCCGACCCATTTTGCCAAAAATGGCGGCCGGCCGGACGTCCTGGATATGGCATTCATAAAAGGCATTACCATCACAGCAGGCCCACACGCCATCAACGCATTGGATTCAGATCACATCCCAGTGCAGTTTGATATCGATCACCATCATACAAAATTCATCCGCTCGCTTCCGCCACTGTTCATTACCAACTGGGACAAATACAAACAACAGATAACAAACTCCACGGTGACCACGCTACCCATGAGCACCCCCGCAGAAATAGACTATGCACTCCAGCTAATAACAGCCAACATCAAATCCGCCATTCATTGCTCCACAACAAAACTCTCAGCTGCAACTAACAATCCGGAAGCCGAAGCTCAAGAACTACGGACTCAAGCCCTTATAGGGCTAAAAAGGTGGGCAAGAAATAAATGGCAGACCACACGCCTCCCACAATATAAAACTTTATGGAACTCAATGAAAAGAAAACTTCAACTACGCCTCCGTCGTATTGATGCACACAACTGGAATGAAAAACTACTTCAACTTGATGAACAAAATAGAGAATTCTGGTTACTGGCCAAATCACTCGCAAAAAAAGACACTTCCAAACCGGCCAGACCAATCCATGGCCCCCAGGGACTGGTCTACACCCCTGAAGACAAAGCCGAAGTATTTGCCAACCATCTAGAGGAACAATTTACAGTGAACCCAGAACCTTACGATGAACAACACATCCGTACAATAAAACGTCAACTCCGCACAACACCTCTCAATGACCCCTTCCTACCTGCAACCCTCACAACTCCCAGAGAAATAAGGAACACTATTCACAGACTGAGAACTCGCAGTGCGGCCGGACCCGACGGGATCTCCCCTGCAGCCCTCAAAAACGCCCCAAGGAAGCTTCTAGTGTTTCTCACAAGACTATTCAACGCCATGTTACAACTCAGTCACTTTCCTGACCAGTGGAAAACTGCCAAAGTTTTAATGCTCTCCAAACCAGGGAAAGATACACTCTTTGCCTCTAATTACAGACCCATCAGTCTGCTTTCTGTAATTAGCAAGGTGTTTGAAAAACTTCTTCATAAAAGACTGTACCAACATATCAACGCAGCAGATCTCTTCCCATCACATCAGTTTGGCTTTCGCCCAGGACTAGATACTGTATGTCAACTCACCAGAGTCATAGAAGAAACGACACTACAATTCAACAAAAAGGGACACACCATTGGCATTTTTCTGGACACGGCGAAAGCCTTTGATCGAGTCTGGCACCAGGGCCTCCTGGCAAAACTCATCGATATGAACTTCCACCATCAATTCATCAGACTTCTACAATCCTACCTTCACAACCGCTCCTTCTACGTCACTTTCAATGGCTACAAATCCAACCAATATCCTATCCAAGCTGGTGTTCCCCAGGGCTCTGTCCTAGCACCTTTACTGTTTAATCTCTACTCTGCTGACATACCAATACATCCTCATACCATCCTAGCAACATTTGCCGATGACACCGCCATTTTTTCATCTCATCGCAACCTCCGCTTCGCATCAAGATATGCCCAACAACACCTCGAGCAGCTCGAAGAATGGACCAAAGTGGCGCATCAACTTGAATTCAGATAAAACACAAGTCGTCCACTTCACGAAGAAACATACACCATCTCCTCCCCCACTTACTTTATTTGACATCCCACTTCCGTTTTCCCCGTCTGCCCGGTACCTGGGACTGGAACTTGACCGGCGCCACACCTTCAAACTACATCTACAGAACACAGCGAAGAGAGCTCTTCAAAGACTACTCCAACTATTTCCATTACTAAGAAGCAATGGACTCAGCATGCAAGCAAGAACCCACATATTCCTCAGGATGATACGCCCCATCCTTACCTACGCTGTTCCTGCATGGCAACACGCCGCCCCATCTAACATACTCCCCCTTCAAAGAATTCAGAATCGTGCATTACGCATCATAACAGGACACTCCAGAGACACAAGGATTGCCCAGCTCCACGAAGACCTTTCGATCCCACTTCTACATGATGTCATGACTGCCCAGTGCCGATCCTTTTGGCACCGCTCACGCTACTCCACGCATCAAAAACTACAAGACCTCGGCACCAGCATTCCGCCTCGCCGAACACACAAGATGCCAAGACCTTCATGAACATCCAGTACCACCGGATGACCACCAGGGACGCGTCAGTGGCTCCCTGTCAAATCATGAACACAATCTAAACACATGACGAGCATCATATCCGATTGAAGGCAGGGGCTGTAAAGCCCGAAACTTCTCTCAACCAAAAACAATTACACTGTCTGTCTGTCTGGTTTTCCCATATAGCGAGTCAGATGTTTGTCAGAGCAAGACGTCTCGAGCTCACATTTGCCCCTTAAAACGGCAATTGCCGTAAGTGAAAATAAAATTCAGAAAATAAACAAGCCGCGATAACCAGATCGTACGCTACAAACTTTCCGTAGTTTCGTGCTTGTGTATGTGTGTGTCCTGTTTGTTACGTCCATAGTGTACTTTATGTGCTCAATTTGTGCAAAACAATAACAATTTGTGTACTTTTTGTGCAAAATCTAAAAACAAAAAAACGAAAAAGTGCTTGTGTTGTGATCAGTGCCAGTGTTGAGTGTTGTGCGCGTAGTGACTAATTCCAAACACAGCATTTTTCACTCAGAGAACAACCAAGCAGTTTTATTATAACGCGCGGACGTGCGCCTGGGGCTATCTATACCTTCCTTCACCGCACGTCGCATACCAAAAGTTCAGTCACTCACACTCCAGCCTGACCCGGTCGCCCGGACCACCGGCCGCCCGAGCGGAGAGAGCATCCTCACACCACCGAGCTCTGCGCTCAACTTTTGAAGTTTCACTGCCCCCGTAAAGTCCCGCAGTGAGAAGTGACCACTCTCCAACTTCTACAGTGATCTCCTATTCATGCACATGCTACATGCAACTAAAGTCTGTTGTCACGGGTGTGGATGCTTACGATTTCTGTCTTTCGGAGACATTTACCGCGAATCGGAGTATGTAAGTAGAAAGAAAGAAGGTGAAAACAGAAGATAGAGAAACGCGACAAGAATTTTGTATGAAGAGGGCAAAAACCAGAATATGCATTGCTGTATATTCTGAAAAAATCCCTGTATCGAACTAACTATGATAGATTACCTGGTAAACCACGCATACTGCAAAGGATGGGAAAACCCAGGTATTGGCTCTAGTGAATCGCATCCTAAAAGCAAGTGTCTGTGTTGAACATGCAATCGCCGGTCAACTGCTGCATCTCAGGTGGGTGGCTTCTTCATCCAGGGGCTGCATCCACGAAGTGGGTTGTCCTCTCTGTCGTCTCGGTGTCCAACTGGTGTCCACAGTATGCTGGAATCCGCAGGTGACCAGTACCCAATTTTCTGGCCCAGTCAAGTTATCTGTATGGCCCCCCATGACCACAGAAAAAACTTAACTGATGTGGCTCTTAAAAGGGTACTGTTGCCATTCCACGACTACAGATGGTGCTGGGTGCTTCGCCTCGCTGTCGCCCGGTTTCCCGGGCAGCTGCTACCGCGGTTGCCGCTGACCAAGTTCGTCATGCCTCGACATGCTCTATCATAACCGTCATGCTTCTGGCTGCTTCTCTCCTTCGACCATAAATGGTACACGGCTTCAACGAGCTTACTAGTGGTACTAGGTACTTCGCTTCGCTGTCGTCCGGTTTCCCGACCAGTTGCCACCGCGGCTACCATTGACCACGTTCAACAGGTTTCCATGGTTAAATGGCCTGCTTCTTCCGGTCTTCGTGTCGGTATCAGGAGACGGCTATTCTTCGCTAGTGAATACAGCTACCTGCTGGCGTCATCACATCACGGGCGTTTTGAGGGCCACACAGCTGCCAAACGATGCCATCGGACCGCGAGCGCACACCGTAGGTGTGCCTCGCACTGACTGGATTGATTGGGAAGCAATCTGGGTGTATATCTCAGCGCGCGGACCGACGAGAAGACGTACACTTGGAGTTTACACAAAATTTCAAGTCACTAAATTAGGGGCAGACTCGTACTTTCTGCATCTTTCAAAATTTTTCAATTACGCAGACTTCTGATTGCAATTACATCTCAGAACATTGTGTAAACTTCATCGCTGATTGTGTTTGCACAAAGAAATTCTATATTATCCCCATAGTGTAGCGTACAAAAATAAAATTAATCAGGAAATTGAAAGAGAGAGGTGGAAGTTCTCTGCAAGCAGTCAAGAAGCACCTGAAAATCCCGGCCAAAGTCACCGGCCCGGGGCATCGTGCCCCCCCATCAGCTTTCTTCAGCCTTCTTGGCACGCAGTCATGAACTTCAACTTCGAATCTACCCCCCCCACAACCCAAACTGCTACCCCCCAAACAGAAGATCAAAAATAAGAGAAAACCAATCCCAGCCTATGCCAGGCTGGCCAGGTACGCCAAGATCCCACCCGAAACCCTTTCACATCTGGAGAAAGGCAATAAAAACAGAGTAGCAGCCACTGGACGACAGCCTGGGTTCATCCTGCAGTCATTCAATGAAACTTTTAACCTGCAAACGAGCCAAAATACTCCATCTACTGAAACGGTCACCCATCCAAACGGTGACCCAAACCTCTGCTGCTTGACTTCTGCCACAAACATGGAAAAACCTTCAGACATCCCTAACCACTCACCAAATCCTATTCTTCCGGCAAAACTAGTCATGCCCAGCAGTTCTTCACAGCAATCAACATCAGACCAAGCCCCACCGGCTACATACCAACCCAACAGTGATGCAGAATGTGAAAATGAGCAAGAAATGGACACGGGTCACTTCCAAAAACAGCGCAAAGCACCCAAACGACCTCCCACACCAAATCAAAACGCCCCAACGGCCATTCAGAACAAATTTGCCACTCTTTCGGACAATAACAACGATGAAGAAGAAGAAATGGAACAATCAGCAGAAAAAGACCCCCCCCCCCCCCCCCGCAAACCACCTCAAATATACGTGTATGGCCTCAAAAACACCTTACACATTCACTAAAACGCTGTCTTCAGTCTGCAACACAAATCCCAAAGTGCAACACAGCAAAGAGTACACCCGATTTCAATTTTCAAACCGTTCAGACTATGACAAAGTGCTTGCATACTGTCATCAAGCGCAACAGAAAATTCAGTTTGCAACGGAGACTCCCAAGAATGAGAGACCATTCAAGGT
>JAGDQP010039715.1:424-17601 GCA_022664845.1 Lepisma saccharinum | reverse complement strand
AATGCATTTCGTATTGTGAAAGTGTAGAAAGTTTAAGAGTTGTTCTTTTCGCATACAAAAAATCCTTACTTTCTTTCGGATCTACAAATTTATGTGAAAAACAGTCTTTCATGACAGCATTAAATTTAAGTACACTCATTCAACTAGAAAGTGCTTTACGAATCGATGTGACAACCATTCTACGGAAGTGTTTCAAGAAAAAAAAAAGTTTGGGAACCACTATAGTAAACGATGGATACTGAACTTCGAGTGAATTTGTTATTAACGTCCTAAACGAACTAGTGAGCTCCTAAGGACTGGACCTACAGTTTTTGGTAAAGTGAGCTCCGAACCACTGCGTTTAATGGACCCGGCGTGATTTGAACCCTAACAGAAAGAGAGCGCTCTAACCTCTCGGCCACCCCGAGATCTACTGAACTTCGAATCTAGCACGTTGAAGTGAACGAAGGGTGTGGATAAGATGTACTTATTTGCATTATTTCACTCTAATTCTTCCACAACTAGTACCACAAACCACTAAGCAGGTTTCCACTCGCAGGGTTTTCTTTCTAATTGCTCTAACAACTGCACATGAGCATGTTACACTATCCCCTTTCCCCTCACCACTTTTCTTTTTCTGTCTTTCTTTTTCCATACTAAACATAGTACAAACTGTCTGCAAGTAAAAAAATTAATAATCAGCCTATATCTTAAATATTATTTAGTTTACTAAGACTGACCTAATTATTTTTAGTAAAGTATCAAAGTTACCTTTTGAACTGCCATTAACGGTAGCCCACGAAGTAGCTCTATTTGCGCATCTGGATCGCGTTCCTCTGCTAACTTGTATAAAAACAATGTCACCACTGCTGTTCCATATTCATTATCTTTTTTCACCAGGTCCAGCAACAATTGCATGCTTTTTTGACGCACATCACTCTGATCAAAACTGTGCAGAAATAACGCAGATATTACGTTACTAAGTCGTGCTATAAAATGCTGCGGCGAATGACTAAGTCTATCCAGCCACATGGCAATAGTTTTACTGTCATTTTGCCATGATTCAGTCAATCTTGCCAGCTCAAATATAAAACCGACATTTAAATCAATAGACTTCAGGAATCTAAAATACTCATTATGATAGAGACTTTCTATGTGGGGACTCCATATTTTTGTATCATTAATGCACTTTAGAGTTTCACTCCCAATTTGTAAAGCTTCTTGAGTAAAATAGGAGGGATACGCAAACCACTGCAACAACACTGCAACCAACATTTTTGCAGTAACCACACTGCACGCACCCTTAGTCACGATATAGTTACCTGAAAAACAGTCAGAAGTAATAAATAATATATCATGTCAGAAACTGACGTAAGATATCAAACGTCATGTTTAAATTATGTTTATTATTATTATATTGAGTACGTAACGAGGATAACATGACTTCAAACTCACTTTTAAATGTCGGTATACGTGTACAGGAAACCCTCGTGAAATTGCTGACGAATATACACAAAGTATGAGAATATTTTCAAGCCGATTTTGTAATCAGCTTTGGTTTAACTTACCAACTTTTTGGTTAAGACTGCACATTCCACCATACAGCAAATTGACCTATAACTTGGAGCTCAGCTATTACTTAGTGTACTTTATATGTTCATTGACAAGATTGTTCCATCGTTTGTTTTCACCTGTCCTTTCTTGAGACTGTCCAATACTTTTACGACTGAAGAACGGACTGAATTTCGGATTGAAAATATTCTCGTACATTTTCTTACTGTGCATATTCTTCGGCAATAACACGAGAATTTCCTGTATACCGACAATAAAAGGTGAGTTTGGAATTATGTTCATTATCTTCAAAACTAACGAAGATAATACAAACAGTTTGCATACAAAATCCGGGAAGTTGTCAAACTAATTGATACTCTTGAAAACTACACAAGAACCAAAACATTACATGTATACTAACTAATACATCTATAAATTTACTTGAATAGAGATGGTTCTATTTATATTATAAATACTATTAGTAGTACTGATTTATCATTGATATATATGTACGTGTGTTAAATATGTTATTTGACTTCAGCTAGAATTACAGTTATACAGCTCACAAATGCTTTACATTTTGATCCACACAGTACACATAATTTGTCGTTACCGACAATGTTCTACATTGGATTCCCAGAAACAATAAATGACCGAGAAGACGTCCAAATGCAAGATGTGTAGGGGTCATTCCACAGAATTTCGACAAATAAAATAAGAATTGGTTGCTCGACTATTTTTGATTCTCTTCATATTTGGCACATTGAATGCCATATACAAGCGAAATTGAAAACAGTTTTTGAAATTTTTTTATTGCTCATAGTTCAGGATATGCAGGGTGTTCAAAAATGAGATTCAGCAAAATTTTGTTGAACACAGCGAATTATAAAGTTGCACATATCAGCTGAGATATTAGAATAATTCAAAAACATTTAAAATATAGACACCTCAGAAAATATTTAAAGCTATCTATGTCTTTGCGTTTTAGCCTCAAAAACGGCTATCGGACAGCGTTATTTAAACAGTTGTAAAACATACAGGTGAAATTTTCATTTTTAGATTTTTTTCCCTGATTGAATGGAAAGAAATAACAATAACAACTTTGTTACTACTATTTGGGGGTGTAATGCCAGTTTTCTACTATTGCCAATGTAATGACAGAAAAAAAAATTCGTGTGCCATCCCTTTTCTTTATATTGAGACTTCAATTTAAAAAAAAATCTCAAATTTGTCAAAATCTGAGGGGTTGTAAGTCAAAAGGAGAAAGTTACTAAAAAAAAGCTATAGTCGTGTCAATACAATTATCAACGAAAAATGAGTCTATTGTTAATAATGTTGTATTCTATCAGCGTAATCATTTAAATTACGTGCCTTAAGCACAAAAAGATTACGTTTCAGTTCTTTGTTGGTGTACAGAGCTATTTTAGCTTTCTTCTAGCTGCTGATTTAAGGAAAAAGTGATTTTTTAAAATAAAATTATAAGATTATAAATTTGTAAATTTTTGCGCCTTTTGAATTTTAATTTATTAACCCCCAAATACAGCTAGGGACACTTTCACATTAGAAGCAGAAATTAATAATAATAAAAGAAGGATTTGGGAAGAAATCACATCTTACGTTGTTCAAGGTACCATTTGCCTGCCTGGTGTGACTGAAGGAAAAACCTCAATTAAAATTAGCTGTCGCTAGATATGATATTACGAATGCAGAACTAACGTTCTATTAACTAAGCTACAGACGATCGGCGAAACGGAAATTATATATTTAGTTTTAAAGTGAGGAATTATATTTGACATGAACACAGCAAGCTAATAGTTAGCAAAGAATCCCGAAGTTGCTATTGCGAAGAACTTTAAAACAGCTTGACTGCTGGCACCCCTCTGCGCCGCCCCACTGACAGATTCCCTCACTCTGACTGTACAAACGAGGGAGGACATACACAAAATTTCATCACACACACAGCTTTCAACAAGTCTACAAAAAGAAGGGAGCAGGGTTCAGGAGAGGAGATGAAGTGGACAAAAAATCAGTGTCATTTCGTTGTGCTGTACACACATGCGTAGAAGCTTTGGTCTCAAGCTCACTCAATTCCAATACTTGTGTATCTCCTCCAGAGTCCAGACCTCCACACTGAGTCCTTTGAGTTCTGATTCCAAGGATCGACTTGCTCATTTCGCTGGCCACCAAGTCCTTCGAGTCGATCCAGTCAAACCGATCCAATTCTTTCCTTGGATTCGTTCCTTTCACTCACTGAAAGGATTCGATACTTTGGAACCAATCGTTGCGAATCGGCATATCTCTATCCATAACGCCATAAATAGATGAACAGGACGAAAATTGTGATTTTCGTCCTAATCGAGCACGTAGCCTCTAAAGACGAGACCTACTTTTAAAGTGGGATCCGAATTATTATCGAGAATGTACTCAATGCAAAGTGTGCGTTCAGATATCAACACGCGATGCCACTCACCAGTACAGCGGTCTCTCCCTATCACACCTACACGGTTGCTGGATTACAGGACTTCGCCGCAAGTCTAGGCTAAATGCAAAGGATTTTGCAGTTACGCAATTTGAGTGTTGTGAAACATACTTTACAGGATATATGTTTTTTGACGTACCGCAAGTGCAAACTGAGTCAGACGAATGATTCGAATGGAATCAGTCGAATGATTTACTGCCTTAAGATAGAGATATTGTCTTGAAAATGATAGAACGACTGATTTTAATTAAGGTATAATTAAGAATTCCTAGGGATGAGATCTATAATTTTTCTTAGAAGTGAACTTCAAAGCAAACTACTCAATGGACAACCACCGGTATCAAAGCTGGGTCCATGCGAGCAACGTAACAATTCATCCAACTGGGGGTAATCCGGAACAGGTATCAGAAGGTTACACTCACGTTCTTCTCAACTTTCTAAAATAAATAAAAAGCAGCATTCAAAATTACAATTTCAAACTCTGTGATCATGGTCATGAAATTGTACGAAATAATGTGTTTCAAAAGTTATTCTTTGTCTGATGACAAATTTGACACATTCTCCGGTCTAAATTGGATAACATCCGTTTCTCATATTAGAACATATTTATTACTGTACCATACACACTTCTATATTCAACATGTACTACAATTTCAAATTTCATTATTAGCATTTTGCCCGGAGGCATATCTATGATATGAAAGTTCCTAGATTAGGTAAAAAGTTCATATATAGTTTAATGACTCTTCACCACGAACCAAACCGAGGACCCTTGTTCATAAGGCGATCAAAGAAACCACTCATCCGCTAGACATACTACTGATCTTAATCGATAGCACACGTCGGTCGGAATCAAGATGAAATCTGAGGTAGGAACGCCAGCGGTTCAGTGTCTTTCTAGTATTACGGATTCGGGGGTATTTCTGTAGATTTCTGTTAGGTGCAATGATGTAAGTAGTCTTTTTTCTCTATTCATAATAATTGAAGATGATTTCGTGCAAATATTTATGTGTTTTTGTACTTTCAAAGAATTTGGTCTTCATCAACATGTATTCGTATTACTTTTGGCAGCTTGCAAAATTTCACGGTTTAAGTACTCAACCGAATCATTCAGGGGCAAATCTCCTTGATCAACTAGCTGGACACGAGTTTCATATTTAGTCCAGTCAGCACGCTTCAGATGCTAATGCGGTAACTTTTGTGGTGCTTGATAAAGGTTTAAAAAGTCTAAAATTACTGGGAAGTGGTCACTACCACATAGATCGTCATGTACACGCCATGCCAGCATGGGTGCGAGAACTGCACTGCAGAGAGACAGGTTTATCGTTGAGTACGTGACACTTGCCAAACTAAAGTGCGTGTTAGCATCAGTATTTAATAAAACTAAGTTTGAAGCGTCAATAAAAGATTCAACGATTCTACCGCGGACATCTGTACGAATACTACTCCAAGTAACGTTATATGAATTAAAATCTCCAATTAAAATTACAGTTTGGGATAACTACTGCACAACATTCTGGAGGTGAAGGAGCGTAAAGTTTTGTTCCCTTGTGATGTATAAATTCAGGATTGTAATAAGCAAACAGTAACCGCCTGTAGGTTCGTAGTAATGTGGACAGGTGTTGAATACAGCGTGTCAACAACACCAATTGCAACACCGCCACATGCGCGACCATCAGTTGGAAAATCTGTGCGATATAGTATATAGTTCTTCAAGATCACATATTCAGTTGTTGTAAACTTTGTTTCCTGAAAGCAGACTACAACAGGGGAAAGATCTGATGACAAGACTTGCAGTTGTTCATAGTGGGAATGAAATCCGTTAAGATTCCATTGGAGCATAGCCATTGGGATGAAGATCAATAATATCACCTTTTAAGTCTAGGTTTAAATTTCCCTCCCTCTCCAACTACAGTAAACTCCGAGTATATCATATCGTTCATCTGATGTTAGGGATGAACTCGGCTCGTTCAGCGCAGGTAGAGCCTGTTGAGTTAATTGAGTAGCCAGAACAATAGTGAGTCGTTTTATGCTCGACATTACTGGGGACATACGACTGGATTTTGAAATATTACCAGCACGAACACTAGGTACAGCTCGTGGAGTTCTAGAAGACTCCTTAGGGACGATTTCTCTCTCAGGAGGCGTCGGCGCAAATTGATGAGGTGGTGAGGCTTGGCGACTTTTAGGAGATCTGTCAGTTGGAGGTCTCTCAGTTTGTGTTGGCACATCAACTGCCTGGGTGCCAACCGAGACAGTTTTAAGCGGTAGTCTTGCTACGACTGTGGAAAACGCACCAGATGGAAGGGTGCGTTGAGACTCTCTTACTCGACGTTTTGCATCTCTAGCAGATATTTCCTCAATGACCATCAGCCCTCTAATTCGTTTTTCCTCTTTGAATACCGGACAGTCACGCGACCAGGCCGTGTGCTCACCCTTGCAGTTAACACACTGAGGCTTCAGTGATGTGCAAGGATCTGCACCATGGCCGCTGGTACTGCATATACATACAGCACTGGTCGCATTACTCGACGTGCTGGTGTGTCCATACTGCTGACATTTAAAACAGCGGAGCGGACTCTGTATATAAGAACGGACAGGTAAGCAATGGAAAGCTGCCTTCACGTCCCTGGGAAGCTGTGGGGTCGCAAACGTCAAAATTAGTTCGCCACTCTTTCTAGTTTTAATACGTCTAACATTGGCTGGCAAGTTCATTCTTAATCTCCTCTTCACGGATATCTTGCAAGTCCCAACAAGAAATTACGCCCTGACTAA
The DNA here is from genome assembly GCA_022664845.1 of Lepisma saccharinum. NCBI lineage: Eukaryota > Metazoa > Arthropoda > Insecta > Zygentoma > Lepismatidae > Lepisma > Lepisma saccharinum. The sequence continues at coordinate 10,817 of JAGDQP010039715.1, read as the reverse complement.
AGTTCAGTTGACGGTGCGGTTCGCCTTGAATTTGAAACTTACCTAGTGACTTCAATTTCAGGAGATTAGTTGTTTGTTTATCGGTAGACGTCTCAACTAACAAAGTGCCGTTGCGAAGCTTCTTAACATGTTTTAGCTCGCCTGCAACATGAGCAAGTTGCCTTTGAATTATGAAAGGAGATAATCCATTCAAACCACCTGGATTTTTTGTTTCATTCTTAACTTCAATCACAAGATATCGCGTGATATTCGGTACGATGTCTGTTCCTCTATTTCTATTTTCTCTTCTTTGTCACTCGTTGATTCATTAGCTGTATGCGCCTTCTTGGTTGCATCATTGACTTTCTCTTCTGTCTCTTTCTCTCTTTCTGCGAAGGCGACTTATTAGGATGTGGTAGAGCCATGGTAAATGAAAGCCGTAAATGACCACACTTCTCCGTCTTCGTTCTGAGGAGCCAACGAGGCTGCCGGGTACATTCTCATCACCCTTGTCAGGAATGGAAATCGAGGCGAAGTCAAATGACTTGGTGTCAAAATCACTTGCACTCCCGACTGATGGATACTTGGGACACCCACTCCCCCCAGAGTGTTGGCGAGACCAAAGGTCCGAAGAGCTCCCCCAATGGCGCACTTCCCAGCCTCAACGAGCTAGACCATCCAAGAATCTGCTGCTAAGAGCTAGGCGCTATCCAATAGTTCCACCGCCTTTTCTCGGGTCCCAGGGGCCAGCGTCATTGCAAGTACATCCTGGCACATCCTTGAACAGTGCGTGGAGGCGCAAGTCGCAGCACAAGAAGAGATGAAATAATGAATCATCTACGGATGAATAATGAGGTGAAAGTAAATGTAAATGAAATCCTCTCTGCTGGTCCTCCTTTCAAGCAGCGTAGGTGTTTAGCTGCTAGGGCTGATTGCAGCCAGTAAAAGCCGGCTGGACGATGGGGTCGCCAATTCCCTACGCCGTTGTTGGTTGATTGTAACCAGCGTAAGCCGGCTGAACGATGGGGTCGTCAATTCCCTACGCCGTATACGAGCAGCGATGATCTGCTGCTCAGGCTATGTAATGATGCATCACGTTGCGGTGTGTAGACCTGCGATGAGGTCTCCAATCCCCTACGCAGGTGGAAAGTTAAAATTCTCAACAGAGAAGCACTCTGGCTTTGCTGTTGGACTTCCCACAGGCAGCAACGATGTTGGCAGCTGCCACGGCTGATTGCAGAAAGTAAAACTGACTGGGGGATGGGGCTGCCACTTCCCCACGCCGGGTTGATTATTTCGATATTCCTTTGTTCATTATTCTAATATTTGTTTGTTCGATTCATCGGACGCAATATTATGGCACTATGGTTAACAGCTGATAAGACCATCCACACCACAGCCCTGATCATGAACCGAGAGATTTTAATTTCTTGGCACCCACGAAGACGAACATGGTTGGAAAGAAATACATATATATAATTGACGGCCAAGTTCAGCAAACTGTGTTGCCTTGTTCCCTTCTACTGACATCTTTGCTGCTGGAATCGATAACTTGGTGCACCAGCGGAAATATCTGTACACATATGGGGAAACTGATGAAAATTTTTTCTAACAAGCCATGGTATTGGTTATTACTTCGTTATATACGAATTGACACGAGCTATTTGTTACCTGATCCACTGAAACGCAATTTTACATGCAATAAGATAATTTACATTTGATTACAACACATACCATTATATATTAAGTATGAATGTGTTCGATAATTAAGCAAAGACAATAAATATTACAGAATTGAGTATATCGTTACACGTGTCACACGCAAAATGAGAGGCATGAAACATTAATAACCTTACTAAACTGAATAAAATATTACCATAACTTTATTCTACTACACGAAACTCTGTATATCGCTGACTGAATTTTCTCACGTCTAATCACTATGAATTATAATGTTAAAATACAAATGTTAAACTGAAAGATTTCTCCTTAAGGATTTTTTCCCCAAACACTGGTAAAACCTTTAAAAGCCTTGTTTTGCCTTCTTCTTTCACTTCTCTCTTATTAACAAATGAAGTTAAGAACATCCGTAAAGATAAAGATAAAAGGTACCTCCATCAATCTGTATTCTAATGCTTTCAAGTTTATTGAAAGCAGGTAGAGGAACCAATAGCTATGTGGATGAGTTTCATTCATAGGGTGACCACTTAGAGCCTGTTAATTTTAGTTCTCTTATTGTTATATTTATTTTTCTAAACGTACAATTATGGGCCAGACACGCACCTATGTTCAAAGCTGCCACATGGCTGAGGGATGACGCTCTCTTCGGCAAACACTCTTCCGGGGGACAGGAAAGGTGACGGCATACAGGCATTCGACTAATGAAACTGGAGAGACCACGAAATATCTCAGACAGTATAGCCGGTAGTAGGAATTTAACCAGCGTCCCTCACTAGTAATCCTCCGAAATCCGAACCACCAGACCACGGAGGCTGGGTAGTCTTTTTTATTTTCATACGAATACAATTATGTAAAGGAATGTAACATGAGATACTCTGGAAACAATGTATGTGTTTTAGATGAAGCTCTAGCCAAGACAATTATTTCGTTTTTGGTCAGGAATATAAATAGTACAAAACAGCACAGCTCTCACCAAGCGACTGTGATTCAGTTGGTAGAGCGTTAGCTTCACATTGGGAAGGTTCTGGAGACAAGTTCAGCAGCCCTAGTTATTTCTCCAGGGTCTACGCTCAGCAACACAGGTTAATGCCAGCATGACACCTTCAAACTAAACTGCAGTCGACCTTTCCAGATCCCTCTGCCCTGCCTTGGCCTGAGACTAAGATGCCTAAAGACGAATGTCTTATATTCAGTTAATAGAAGAACTCTCAACACACACCACATTTGATTTAATTCACTTTTATTTTATCTTAAAAAGAAAGTAAATAGGAGTTCATTATCTGTCAATACATTTGGCACAATTTTCTCATTCCGGCTAACATAACGAAGATAGAAAGGCTTTCAACACTTCTTTAAATCTGTTGGAAAGTTGTATTTCCTTGAAAATTGCATTTTATTTATGGCCTTCAAACATCTATGACTCAGGTCGAGTTTGGGTAGGGAAAAGAATGTGGGAAGGAGTCTGTCCAGGTCAAAGTTCACGAAACTATCACGGCATTTGCCTGTGTAACTGAGGAAAAGCCACAGTCAGGAGAGTCGGACGCTGGTAACCACCCCCCCTTAATAGCATCCAACAACCATGGGACGTTCTGAACAAGTCCCATTGATGTCAGAATGTCGCACGGGATATTGGGACATACCCAGGATATCCGTAGGAAATCCTACCTGGATAATCTCGGCTTCGTAAGTAGAGGAATATTCTGAGGATATCCTGGCAGGATGATCCCGAATGTGGTAGTATTGTGATATCCTGAGGTAATATGTAACGCTCGCAAACAGTCGATTGTTTCACGCAAGCACGCTTCGCGTTTGGCAACTGTTTACCGCCTGTTTGTACTAGACGATTATTGCACCATTACTTCGGACTAACATAATTGAGTTACTACGCATAGTTTAGAGGTAAGCATATGTCAGTTCATATCGTTAAGTGCATGCAGATGTTTTAAGATAGCTAGCATATTGTGTATTTATTAATTTCACGTAAGTGAGTGCGCTAAGCCGTAACTGTCATTAGCTTATGCTTTTGTGATAAACATGCTTCATGCTGACCTCATATTAAATGAGGGGGAAATAACTTCAAGTAAAAGCGAGAAAATTTTGTTGTTGCTACCTGTTGGGGTGTATGTTCTCCATGGTCGCTAATTTAAATCTCGATTGATTTTCTTAAATGGGATGGGGTTTGCGTAATACGTGTCATTCTGGGCTAGAATGTTACGGGAAATACGTTTGTGAAGTCATTTTTACCCTCCAACAGGTAGCGCCTTTTAATAAGTACCCATTGCTATGTATGTGCACATACATCGCATAGCCTTCCATTTCTTTCACCAACTTAAGAACATAAGAATATTTCCACACTTTTTGATCACTTTGCACAGACTGAATTTGACTTTTATGTCATCGATATCTCCCAAATAAATACGCTCGAGTGGCCAAAATTTGCATGTACACATACTTTGACATTATAATCATGACGGAAGAAAAAATCTGTAATTCTTTTCTGCCCCATCAGTATGTTTGTTTGTCAGACAAAAATGGAAGTTGTATCGTCCACATGTATATTTCAACGCTCCTTTTAAGTCTCAGAGCTATTAACTTTGACGTAAGTTCAAATGAAAATACCATTAGCTTATCTTCCGTTTTGTTTCTGAACACGGATCGCGACGAAAATATCAAATTTATCAGTTTCACAGCCTGATCTAACAATTCTTCTATATCTGATCCAAATCTTCACAAACACACAAATTAATAATAAACGTAATAAAAAAAGGAGATGGGGCAAGAGATCTGATAAACTCACTTTCTCAAACACGAAAACTGACTAAATATTTACAAATTTAAACCAGAAAAAGCAAAAATATAGCTGATTAATAATCGTATGCTTCAAGAAGAAGAAAAAAGGAAATATAGTACTTACAAACAATGACAAAATCTTTCAGATACACAGCTGGGCATTTCTGAATGGCTTCTAACAAAATCATAACCACCAAATTTCCAGGTTCTATACTTTGTTCCAGAATACTCAATAAGCAACGCAGACTATGCCTCGGATCGTATCCTCTACAGATTAGTTGAAGGGCTAAAGACGAAATTATTGGTGCCACGGCCGATGCTAACTTAATATTTTTATGACTGAGGGCAATTTCAGCCAATTCTATATACACAAAACTAGCGTCCCGTACTCCAGTCTCACAGTTAACCTAAAAGTAAAATAAATTACCACATTTTGAACAGTAATAAAAACAACATGATAATTCCAGAAATTTATCTTTGTTTTCGCTAGAAATGAAACATACAATAATCACGGTTTCTATAAAATTATTGAACTCAATTTTCCAGGTTTTCCAAATATTATTTTTGTAATTTCCAGGAAATACCCAATTCATACAAAATATTAACTACATATCTTATGAATTGCCACCCTTCTCCCTAATGAACAATTGCAATCAAACGAAGTTAGAAATACCTCAGTATATACAAACACACGCGTAACAATGTTAATTGCAAAGAATATACTTTTATTTTGGTTTCCGGTGATGCAATAAATTTGCACCATTTAGTTTATACCTATCATATGTTCCACACTATGTACATTATACAAGAATGTATAGTTGGCTCAAAGAACCGAAACATAAAATAGGCCTATCAAATAAGGAAAATGCTTGAATTAACCTCAGCAAGGAATCTTGCTTAGTAGTAAATATCGTAAATTACTATCACTGGGCGATGGGGTTTCCAAATCCCTAAGCAATAATCATTTTACAAGGCATTCTTGTTTCAGTAAACAATTTTTAATTAATGTGTCCAAAGAACTTCGTATCAGTTGTTTGGATATCACAAAACATAAACAGCCCACCATTCATCCTTCCATCAGGGGACAAAACAATCCCTCCAGCAATCCACAAATCTTACACTTCAAAATCAACTTCCTTAAATACAATATACGGAAGCTTCCACTTCCCTAATATTTCCAGGTTTTTGACCAAAAACTTAATAATTACCCTAAATTTTCCAGGATTTTTTCCTTCCAAAATCAATTTCCCTGAATTTTCCAGGTTCTCCAGTTTGTGTATGAACCCTGATAATGTCAAGTGTTTTCTTATAATGTAAATTGTGTAGTTAATCTTAGCAACATGAAGAATCTAAAATTAATATGTATGGTATGTACGCTGCTTTGTAGTCTTCAATGTATTTATGAACATCACTATTGTAGTTGCCCTAATAAATTTTCAAACACGTTCTTCGGAGACGAAGCAACGAATTTTATTACATAATTATATATAAAGTGGGATTTGACTACAAACTTCAGTTGCACTCTTCTTCTTGTTGCTCTTCCTATATGTTTTTTTTATCACTTCCTTATTTCACTCTCACTTTCTAAATAATTATTTATTAACATTTGTTGGTGCGCCCTCGAAGACGAGCACTAGGACGTGTTTGAAAATTTATTAAGGTAACTACAATAATGATGTTTTAAATACATTGAAGTCTATGAAGTAACGTCAGTACCGCACATTTTAAGAAACTATCTCCGTGCGCAAAACGTGAAATTATTTAAACAAATTTCGAGGAAGATATATATATATGCATAGATATAAACCGAAAGAAACAATAAATATAAATAACTTCATCTAAGGTACGGAAGACGGTATTTCAAAATCTATTATACTTATTTTGTTTGAAGGTCTTCAAAATGTAAATTATACATGCGTATTTGTTCAAATATTTTCAGACACACCTTGCGCCCATTCTTAAGGACGCAGCAACGATTATGAACTGAATACACGTATGAAGATTGAAAGTGAAAGAACGAAATAACAGATATAAATGGAAAAGTGGAAGATGAAACAGAGTGCACAACAAAAGTTTTAACTGAATATATGTAGTAGAAAATTCAACTGTGGTTGAATACGTTGTCTTCAACTGTTTTAATGTTACCAGGTTGTACACCATGAACATATGAAAAGCCCGACAGATACATATTGCTAAATCAACAGAAATGTTTACTTTGTAGTTTATAACGAAGAACGTATAGTATATACATAAATCTTCATAAAACATAACTGACTGTACAACTGTTTACCAGTGATAAAATTAATAAAGATGGCTAATTTACTGTACAAGGGTAATGAATTTTTGTTTTCAACTTCTCAACGTTGCCAGAAAGTGCAACGCATTTTAATAAATCTGCAAGTAACCTAAAAATAGAGTTTGTGATTCGTTTATTAGTGTCGCCTGAACAAATCTTCCAGGAACAGAGACCACGATTTGTGCAAGTTGCAATTGTTTGTATTTAATTCCGGACATTTTGAAATTATATAACACTGTTCATGACAGGCTGTTCAATATTGCTTTTGGATTTATGCAGTATCCTAGTAATTTCAAATTTACTGGTTGAAATAGGTTACGGTCTAAATGTTTCGAGAAATCAGAAACTGCTTTTTTTTTTCGATGCTGGCATCTCTTTCATAATCACTTAATCTAACGAAGTGACAACGTTTCCTCATGCCAAAGTACTTTTTCTGCAACTACACGAGAGTTCATACACTCCGGAATATTCTGTATTGTCAGTGGAATAACCCTTGTATCCCGTGAACGATTTTTACCGAGCCGCCGTAGCTCAGTAGTAGGGTGTTGGCAAAGAACTTCGTAAACTTTATTTTTATATGGGCCAGTCTAGTAACTTTGAACTTCGGCCCGTCACGATTCACCCCTTAGCTATTAAAATTCACACCCATGCCCATACCGGGACCTTTGAGCCGTTGGCCTACCGCCGCAGACCGCACGGCCACTCATCTGGCGTAGAGCGTTGGCGTAGCATTCGGGAGGTTGTGGGTTCGATCCCAGAGGCAGACCATCCTGACTGAGGTTTTTTCAGGGTTATTCCTCAATCAAACCACGCAAATGCCGGGACTGCACCTTCAACATAGGCCCTGGCTGACACCTTCCCGAATCATTTCCCTTCCCCTATCCCGGCCTAAGCCTTACACGCCTAAATGCCATAATAAAATTGAAATTCCGTGAATGATTTTTCTAGAATCATCGGAGTGCTAAAGCGGGAAATGATTTGTTTTTCGAAAACGTTTCTAACAAGGTACGAAATACCTTAAAAATTAGGTAACCTTACTGCTATCTTGCCCTCTTCTACATTAACTCATTTCATTTAAACGAGTGGCATTTGTATATAGGGTAGGGGTGGTATCTAAAGTCCATCCCTTATTGCAAAATAAAAAATAATAAAAAAAATACGGAGAATATTAAATAGTAAAATGAACTTCAATTTATTGGATAAATACAGGATCAATAATGACGAAGTTAATAATTATCGTTAACAATTATCATATTCACCAGTCTGATGTTCCATCATCAGTTTTCTCATAATCGTATGAGACCTTGTCTTGTCTCTTCAAATACATATAGATCACTTCGATCTAATTCGTAATTTCGTATCTCATCTTCTTAATTAAATAACTTTTGTCACTGCATTTCATAATGGGATATAAATCAGAATTAGTATCTTTTACATCTTTAAACAAAGTAAACAACTACCCGACAGTAGCTTTCCTAATGTTTGAATAAAGAAACAAGAGAAATAATAGTCTTAGTCTTTTCTTAATTATTTATTTGCGCGGACTTCATTCATATTATATTTGATCTCTATCACTCACGCACGTAAAATCTTTGCTTTTGTTTCGAATCAGATCTTCATGATTGTCTGGACTTAAATATGTTATAATTACAGACAGTGAGTTATTCATAACATGTTAGTTAGTACCTTGTTGATAACTGGAAAACAATAGTCTCTACCCAAAGAATGTAAATGGTTAAAGAAACTTAGGGGGTAAAAATACTAACCTGAAGCCACGACAAAGTTTCGAAAAGCAAACTACTTTCTGGAGATTTCTGCAAGTCAATATCAACTGGAAGTCTCAGAACTACAGTCCATAACTGCCGTTTGCAGTTTTCTGGCGTTTGAGATGGTTGCGACGGATCACATAATATATATAAAAAGAAAGGTCGTAGTAACTCAACAGCATTTTCCTTAACCCTGTGAAAAGAATCAAAATGTATTTTCATACACCTGTAACAAGAGCTGAAGAACTTCATTGGTACTACAAACAACGATTTAATTTAAAAGTCTTAATATTTCATTAGAATTTTTAAATATCTTATTTTAGTATTAAATGTACAAGCGACCTTTTAAAAATTTAAACAGTAACACGATATGTATAAAACGTATGCAATTCTTATCTGATTCTACGTAGCTTATGCCACTATTCAGTAATCACGCAAACAAAAATTTGCTATAGCGGGAAATAATATCCTATTTACTGTCCTCGAAAAAAAGATTGTTGTCTTGGATGTCAGCCATGTCTAAACTTTTGCATTTAGTTTATCGTCGCCGCTAAACTGCATGCCAGATAGGAAATTACACATGTGAAGAAATAGATAATAACAGCTTAGCGCTATGTCTGAACTGTATGGAGAAATGCTCCATTTGTCCATTCGAGTATTGATCAGAAACAGGCGATCACTAGTGAGAGAGCCTTCATCGAGAGAATCTTCACGAACTTCTTTAACCGAGTTTTATCATTCTGTTATTCATCGCATTTTGTTCGCTACTATTGCACATCTATCACAGGATTTCGCACGTATGTAAAATTCATGAGTGAATCTAAATTTGATAACGAAATTGTGGTAGAGTCAATAATTTTTGAGATATGGGTTTATAATTATGAAAAAAGCAGTTTCCGAAATGGTGTTCAGCTTACCACATAATACCGTAAATATCTCAAAAGGAACATCAGATATAGATATGAGACTTGCAACATTGGAAACAGGGAAGAAAATTTCTTATAGAATGATATAATAAAAACTGTAGGTTCTCGGTGGGAAGTCTATCTCCAAAGCACTTTTCTGTTTTTACCTCATTATATATAATGGTGTGGACATTGCAACATAATAACATGAATATCTCACGAGAAACACCAGATACAGATATGAGACTTACACATTAAAGAGACCAGAAAATTTGCTAAAGAATGGTGGATAAAAATAGCGGGTTCTTAGAGGGAAATCCCTCCACAAGGCCCCTTTTGTTTTGTTTTTATATCATTATTTATATATAATTACATTGACTTTGCAATATAATACCATGAATATCTCAAGAGGTACACCAGATGCAGATGTGGGAACTTGCACCATTGGAAAGAGCAGAAAATTTCCTATGGAATGATGTAATAAAAACAGTGAGTTCATGGACGGAGGCCCGCCTACAATGCACTTTTTTTGTTTTTAGATCATCATAAATAATGGTGTTGACCTTGAAACATAACACCATGAATATCTCAGGAGGAACGTCAGATGGGGATATGGGACTTTCACCACTGAAAACAGCAGAAAATTTCCTATAGAGTGGCGTAATAAAAACAGTGGGTTCTCGGTGGAAAGTCTATCTCCAAAGCACTTTCCTGTTTTTACCTCATTGTAAATGATGTTGTGGACATTGCAATATAACACCATGAATATCTTAGGAGGAACACCAGATGGGATTTGGACCAATAGAAAGACCATAGAATTTGCTATAGAATAACGTTATAAAAACAGTGGGATCTCAGTGGCAACTCTATCTACAAAACATTTAATTTTTGTTTTAACACAAGTAACATTTCGCTGTTTTGCCGTATCTAGATGGTAAACGGTTAATCGGACAAACATGAAAATTTATGTCAATGTT